>JAYJMB010054014.1:0-28255 GCA_036873735.1 Pouteria campechiana
AATACATAATCTTGAATTGATTATAGGCGAATGGTGGAACTTATATGGCATGGAGACCCCAACACTCAGGCTACTAGTAGTTTGAATTCTAAGTCAAACGGTGTCTTCATCGCCATGTGAGCGAAACTGGAGTACATTCTCCCTCATCCATACCCAGAAAAGGAATAGGCTAGGGTATGAAAAGCTCAAGAAGCTTGTTTTCTGCCATTATAATATGAGGCTAAAGGAGAGGATACTACGAGAGGAAAATAAGGAGCCGGATGACCCTCTAGATGTGATGATAATTAAGCAACATGCACACTTGGAGGAGGATGATACGATAGAAGATTCATTGTATGAATGGCTGTGATCAGAAGATCTAGATGGACAAATTGGAGAGTCAACAGAAGCTATTGCCCGAGAAGCCAGTGCACAAGGTGTAGACGTAAAAGGGGTGCTACATCGAGAGCGGACCCCACATTTGATCCATTATCTAGATCTTAGACCCAGTCGACTACTAAGGGAGCCTCATGAATGTCTCAGCAAGTGTCGAGTACTTTTTCGTCGTCAAAAACAAAGAGTGGAGATGATGATACTGGTGGTGAGAGTGGTGGTGGTGGTAATGATGATGATGATGATGATAGTGGTGGTGAGGGGGGGTGGCATTGGTGGAGATGACTCATCATACCCACAGAGTCAAAGGCCACTTAGCCAATTTAATTGTGAGGAGGGGTACACACATGCTACATAAGATGAGAATCATGGAGCACGCCCTCCAATCAGGTGATATGAAAGAAGGTCTGAAACTAGGAAGGGCAAGGAGCCAATTAAGGATAACAAACTTACAAATAACATGGCATCCGTGGATTTAAGTGGTAGTAAAGAGGAGTCTTCCTATAGGTCAGATCCCTAATCTCATTCATATCCATATGAATAGTTAGATGATTCTAGATGGAATTCCAACCTTCTATCGTATCAGTCATCTCAGCTCAACTCGGCCTCAGATTACATCCAGCCAAATGGGTATGCATCATCAAATTACCGAGACAATAGAGTAGAATCATTGGCTTCTTATTCCCTTTTTAGCTTTTCTTTCCCATATGCATATGAGCCTCCACGTCAACAAGATGACAATGAACTTGAGGAACCTACACGACACTCCACTTGATATTAAGGTAAGAGTTGTTATTTAGTTTTAATTTTCAAAACACTACCATATATTTATTTATTTTTTATGTCTATGACTTAGTATAAGAGATAATGTTTAATATAATGTTTTTTCTTACTAAGATTTACACTCCTATCAGTCTATATGCATTTCTCATTTGTACCTTCATTATTCATGTAATGGTGGCTTTTTTAATCCAATTTTTTGCCCAAATTGTGTGTTTATACTTATGTCTGTATCGTATCATATATTTAACCATGAATACAGGCTACAAAGTTGGAATATGATCAACAATCACATCAAAACTCAAAGACATTCTTTTTCAAGCCGAGAAGAATGATCCAAAACATGATAGGACACATATAGATATAGGGTAGTCATTGGGACTTTTGGATTTAGTTTATTTCATGCATGATTCAAATTTTTGGACATTTAACTATTTAATTATTTAATTTGTGTTTTGCTATAGGACTAAAAGATAAAAACTTGATGGAGAGTTTAGATCATTACTTTCATTATTCTATTTATGGTTTTTATGTATAGCCACTTAAATTAGGGTTTTATTTTACATATGGTAATGTTACTATGAAATCTCCATGTAAATGGTTTGTTTGGGCCCATGATGAGATTTATATTAAATCTAATCCATTCATTGTTCTTAGTAGCACTTGTTTAACTAAGATCCAAAATTTCGTAATAGGCGGATAGTGAAGCCTTAGGCGGGCCATAAATTTCATCTTGATTGAAAGAAAATATTCATCCATCAAAATTCTCTTGTTAATGTAGCTCAACTAAGTTGCCAATAAAGATGATCATTTGAACATTAATTAAACAAATGGTGACAAACATGAAGAATGGATTGTATTTAACATATATAGAAATATTCTCATGTGGTCTCGGTTACAAGTTACAACCCCTTGAGTTTTTGCAAACCATGATGTTTTAATTAAATTCAAGCTAGTCATCATGCTCAGCATTATTTATTCAGTATAAATATAAAAAATCATCCCAATCGGAAACCTACGTGGGCCATGATAAATATAAACTCATAAGATGGCTTGAAATACTTTTTTGAATATTGTGACCCATGTAGTTTTCCAATTAGAATTATTTTTGATATCTAAACTAAGTAAATAATGATAAGCATGATAGTTGGCTTATATTTAATTGAAACATTATAATTTACAAAAACTCGAGATTGCAAACTGCAACCAAGACCATGTGAGAATATGAAATATATATATATATATATATATATACATCCAAAACAAATAATTTGCATGGAGATTTACATGGTAATATTACCATAGAATCATTTCCCAATAGTGTAACAAGTATTAGGGTTTTCTCTTTGTTTTGAACTCACTAAGGTGAAAGAAAACTCCCATTTTCTATTGCCATCCCAATTCTATTCTTCTTCTCTTCTACTTTTGTTCTAATTCTCAAATTCTTTTCATCCTTTTTGTAATTTCTTCTCCTTTTTCCCCTTGATAAGATCCTTCATCTTTCTTCTAAGTTTTCCTCATCTCATTCTATATCAGTTAACCAAGGAAGAATGAAATGTGCAATATGCATGAAATGTCCATTCTCTAAATGAATGCAAATCATGTATTTCACTTCAGCATGAAAATGATTTTGGTCTTATTACTTGAAAATATAAATGAGATTCAAAAATAGTGTGTTTCAAGAAAAAGGTTAAGACTTTTATTCAATTATAACAAAGTAAACAAGCATATGGATTAACTATTATGAAAACTCAAGCAAAAACCAATCATTTTCAGGTTCTCATGAATCATCCATAACAAATTTCATTGAATTTCAAAACTTTTAAGCAAATTGCCTAAGACAAGCTGGCACAAGTGGATGTGACAAGGAAAACATGAAGGCAGTTTGGACAGACGTAAAACAAGTGTTTGGATAGGCATTCCACATGGATTACCAGGTTTTACTTTTACCTTGCTTGTTTAGGTATAGAATTGTTAGTAGGTAAAATAGAGTGTAATTGCATGTAAAAGGAGAGGATTACTTCTTGCTGGTAGAAAGGATTGCAAATGATTAAATGTGATATTTATTACAGGAGTTGATGCATGGAATTATAAAAATTTAAGGGGAACCAGAATGCAAATTTCCAAAACCAGGGACTTTTTATAAATTTTTGAAGCACAGATTTAATTCTAAACAATAACATTGGGGGCCTTGTTTTTTAAAAAGCTCAAATAACCCGTTTAAATATCACTTTTCAATGTTGGCTGTCTTCTTCACCCTCACCACAGCAATGGGAGTAGTTTCTTCTTCCATGGCGTTGATAATGGACTTTAGGTAACAATTAAAATAGATAACTGTACTTGAGTGAAGATCGAACCCCTTTGCAACTCAGATGATTGTGAAGCCAAGGAAGATGGGTTTTTCTTCCCCCGCCACAACACAGGAAAAAGGGACCGTGTCAACAGCAGCATTCAGAATGTTTTGTCAACAGCACATTATCGGAAGATGGAGATGCAGTCAGATATGTGATAGTCCTGTAGTGATTTATGATTGCTAGTGTGTGCAGAAACTAAAGAAAACAGAGATGGAGCTGTTTGCAATGGTTGGTTGGCATTCCTAGTATTCTTCTTCAGTAAGCAGCAACAATGATAGAAGCCACTTGCTGTGGTTTCTAGCAGAAACACTGCACTCATCCTTGACCAGAAATGAGGAAGACAACCAGGTTGATGATCCTGGGCACAATCTGTGGACGTGATGGACAGCACTGGTGACACTACTGATGCAGATAGCAATGCTAATGGGGGGAAAATCCAATAACAAGCTTTTGGCTCTCACTGAAATCCTTACTCCTTAGGCTTTTATTAAAATCCAGATTTCAGTTTGGTGCCAATTTGATGTATGGCAAGATATCCCACACTAATGAAAAGGGGGAGACCTTGGAAGAAAGAGGTAGACACTCTCCAGTAAGGAAAGGATGGAAGAAAGAAGTGGAGAAAATAGACGAAATTAAGAGAGAATAAAATGATGAAATTTTCAAAAACTTTCAATTCATTAACAAGTTTAAAAACCCTAATATATGTTACCATATTTATAGAAACCTATTATGTAGGATAAAATCCTTAATTTAACTGTGTATAAATCAAAACCCTATTTAAAATGATAAATAACAATGATCTAACTCATCCATCAAGTTGATCTATGTTTTGATCACTTGATGCATACATCAAACCTCAAATTAAGCAATTATATATTATTATTACCTAAAATTCAGCATAAAACACCCCTAAAAATAGGCAAAAATAATAAACCCTAAATCATATTCATCAGCCTTATTGCTCATATTACATGTTCAATTTTGATGATAAATTGGTGTATTTAGTATGTTGCCCAAGGGTGGCAATAGATGCCTCTACATCCTAGCCAAGGGAGTTCACCAAGAGGTGCAATTTCCTGTCTACTCCTCGACTTTGTTTCTACAGTTGTCAAACATGCAAAGATCATAACGTTGGATGGCTACCGAAGAATCTGTCACAAAAATGAAGAAAACCTAGTCAGATAGCAACATCAGTAAATTCCCTTACTTCTGAAAGCGGGACCTGTAAGACTTCATTGAATGTGACTGAAATCGCTCCCTCAACTCTGCAAGCACAGACCTCACCTGCAAATACCTTTGCCAGTAGAAGCAACAAGTATGAGTGTCTGGAAGATGCTATTATCCAATGCATCAGAAACAAAAGAATGTCATCACGTTTCATTTAAATTCACAAGATGCATAATTATGTCAATCATTTGATCATGGTTTATGCTTTATGTAAAGGAGGGTCATACCGATGTCAATTTTGAGTACTCCGAATCAGAGAGCGACTCCACTGAGGAACTTCCCAGAAGATAGAGCTGATAACAAAGATAACAAATACTTATATAATATTTTGAAAAAAGTCGCATTGTCATTAAACACAAATATTATAAGTTCTAATATAACACATTGTAGATTGTGAGGAGTTGCCACCAATGTGAAATTAGAAAATATCTGTTGGTCTGGTTTAAGATTCTGCATCCAATTGCATTATCATGAAATCAAAAGGAGTTAAGTACCAATTCCACCCTAAAAGCAGGTCTCAAACCAAAGGTAGCATGCCATTTTCTGGTTACAGCGTTTCATTAAACAGAGAGAAAATGAAATGCTAGTTGTGGCATTTCATCAAACAGAAAGAAAATATAGAAAATTTTTATAAAAAAAAAAAAAAAACTTGGCAAACAACCAAAATAATGCAGAATTCTACGAAATTAAATTTGGAAGACTTAGTCCTGGAATCTCATTAATGCAATTCTAGTCCTGGAATCTCATTAATGCAATTCTTCAACAATTGTTCTTGAAGAGCTCTTACCTTCAATGGAAAAGAAGGATAATAATGCAAAAATAAGTTTGATAATGAAAAATATAAGGATAATAATGGAAAAGAAAGGAATGTAAAGAACATATTTACTTTGTTTATATGGAGGTGAAAGTGTCTTGTCAAACAAAGTGAGGGCCTGTTCGGTTTGATGTAAAAGAGAGAAAATACAAAAGAGATATAAGTCCGCCAAGGTAATAGAATAGAGAAGAAATAGAGCATTATAATATGAATAAAATATCATAATAATTGTTAAAAAATATTTTAATGAGGAAAAATATAACTTTTGCATAAACAAAAGGGATAATGATGGAAAAGAAATGAATGAAAAAGAGAGTATTTACTTTGTTTATACGATGATAGAATTGTTATATCCAACAAATAAAAGGAGTGTAAAATCCATATGAAAGAGGTATAAAAGCCTTACAACAAAACAAGTAGGCCCTAACTTCAAAAATCTTTACCTTCCTCAAGAACTACCAATAAAAGCTTGGCAGAGAGAATTCCAGGAAGCATTAATGCTTATGCTTCGTAGGAAGCGAAAATCATCTGCATACAAACAATGACACTAGACTGATACAGAACGATTGGGCTGTAAATAATTACTACCCCTCTTGGATTGGCTCAAAAAAGTTTTAAGGGTAAGTTTGCAAGCTTTCAAGTCAAGCTCAAACCTAAAATTCAAACATGCACAATTTTTGTGATCTTGATTATCAAGCTAAATTACCATTGAGTTCTAATATGAAAGTAATGTAATAACCAACTATATGTTGTCATTTAAAATCCTATGCCCCCTATTGCTGGTCTCAAGCCTAGAACAAATAGGGATGTGCTTGGTGAACAAGCAGCAAAAGCTGTAAGCCTTTTTCACTAAAGGATACTAAACACAATGACGTTTCAAAGATATATTTCACTGGAGAGTGAGCAACAGAATAAAACAAGGACAATCCAATCACATCTTGTATACCAAGAAATAAATAAATAATAAAATAAAATAAACCTAAAATCTAAACATTCAAAATTCATTCCACAACCCATGTAAAGATGCATAGAAAACAGGCAACAAACAAAGACATAACAAATTGTGAAATTATACCTGTCCAAATGGTACATAAGAAGGCAGATAAGGTACTCTGCGCCATCGGCTAGAGTCCCCATTCTTATTGTCACTTTTTCCAGTGATATAGCTGTTGCTTGTGCCATGAGTTGACTCTCCATCTGTATCACCCAATGGAGTAAGAGATATGCCTTCAGAACCCTCTTGGATTTCAAGAGATTGTGGCTCAGCTTCTGCTTCATCAAGTGTTGTTGTCAGGCTGGAATCAAGTATTGATGATTTTCCTCTGGCAAAACCTTGTATTATTTTAAATCTATCAAGCTGCTTTCGGACACTCTCTAATGGCACAAGTCGAGAAAGTCTCCAAAAGGAGTTCTGAACTGGTCCCAAACCCAATACAAGCTGTCCACCATCATTTTCTTTAGGTTTTGATTTCCTTGATTTATAAGAAGCTTCTTCATGTTTCACCAAAGATGGACTCATAATATCCCCATCAATAAAAGTTTGAACATTGTAATGATGGAAATAGGCAGGAGACAAAATGCGGGGAACCAAATCCTCTGGAATGCAGTAGGTCTTGAAGTAATGTTGCCATCCTTTCCGATGCACATAACTGAATATAGGATTAAATAAAATGAGAAAAGAGAAGGAAACTGTAAAAAGATAGAGAAGCAAACTATGAATTCAATTGTCTAGAAAGTGTCAAAGCAGAATTGTGGAAAAAATCCACAAGTTACAGTTACAGTTCCTATTGCATTTCAAGCATTAACCATTCTAATGATAAAGAGTTTTAGATCAAAATCAGAACCTACTCTCTCAAAGCAGCATTTCCAACTGGCGGCTGGGAAAATGTGATACACTGGACCTGAACTTTTTCATGTTCCTTTTGCTGAGATGAAGAAGCAATAACCCTCAGAATTGCAAGGGTGGCTAAAGCTGCTACCTGAAAAGTGAATCAATAGCTAACAATCAAGTTTCATGTGCAAGACTTAGGAAACTGAGAAGAAAGAAAGTAATTCACTAATGCTTACCGCACCCCCAAGTGAATGGCCACAAAGGACAAGCTTCCTGTTCTTTTTTTGTGCAAGCTTGTACAACTCCAATGCAGGAATTCCTTTAGCACGAGCCAAGAATCCCTAAGGAAAATTTTCAGAATAAGGAATAAAAAATAGTGGGTAAGCTTTACACGTCCAGGTAGTCATATACAATGCCATACACACCGGAATAGATGAGAAGCAGATGCACACATCACTTACCCGATGAGCAGCAGGCTTGGGTTCATTTTTCACTTGATCAAGTTTAGATTTAACTTTCAGTCGGCCACTGTTGTCAGGAAGTGTCTTTCCAACATGTCCGCGCTTCTTGTTTTGACCAGAAACTTGCTCACCGTCAGTCACTTCATTTTCTTCAATGTCTTCAATGAAATCTTCATGAAATATGGCCCCTTGCAGAATATTTGCATCTGCTATAACATCCCTATAAGAAAAGACATTGGACATTGAAAAGTCTCCATGAGAATCAAAATAGTGGAAGCTAAAACAGAATTAAGATTCAAAACCACATCGCTTACTTGTATTGCTTTGTTCCAATGAATGAAGCAAATAATGTATCACCAGCTTCTGCTAGTAAGTATCTGTACCATACCAATAATGTATAAGTGACAAAAACGAACACTATCATCATATCATGGAACAACAGCCAATAACATCTTTGAAACAATATCTCAGCAACTATGAAACAGTATGACAGCAAAGCAAAAATTAGGTGTAAGAAAGAATAACAACTGCCTGTAGACAATTGATGAAATCAGCCACCATAGGAAGAAAAGAGTTTCAAGAACAAGATACAGAAAATTCCAGTGCCCTAGCATAAGTTAAAAAAGGGGGCAATAAGAAAACAACAAGAAACCAAGTCTAGCATGACTTCGAAATTGAACCATCTAAAACTTGTTTTGAGGGCATTCCCAAGTTATTCAAATTTCTAGACATGAATCCCTTATTTTTTAAGATTAAGGTCATTTTCTGTATCCTATTTTCAGCTTGTGATACTTGTCTCCTCCTGATTCCTGCATTCATGAATTTTCCAGGATCCAACATAACACCAGGTTCCAGAACTACAGTTCTAGCAATTAAGGGCAAGCAAGAGAAGCAAGGTAACACTTGCCTGATATCAACAAGAAAAAGAAATGAAATGCAAAGATCAGATATTTGGACAAAACTATATATAAACAATCCTTCATGAAACTCTGAAAGAAGGAAACAGAAAAACTGCCTCAGTTTGAGGGTTGCTAATTCTAATCTTTCAGATGGTCTGATGGACCACTGCTAGACTAATGTAATCAACTAGCCACGCAAGTCTGCTTATCGAATCCATGAACAATTCCAATTATCTAGAATGATGATTTGGCCCATATAGATTTCAATAAATAAATCAGATGGAATCAATAAATCTGCCAATAGGAGTGTTACTCTTATTGCCAGTCCCAATCCCAAGTAAAAGATGAGGATTAGCATGTCAGGCTGACAAACTATGCAATGTGAAAAAGACATTTAAGTTAGCTAAATTAAGAGAAAGAAAGGGTAAAGACTTGACTCATGTTAAATACATTAAAAGTGAAGATCAAAGGGTCCTGAATCTCCTGATAAAGGATGACGAAATTAAGGAAATATCAAAAATTTATTTCTGTAGTTTATTAAATGGTGATCCACTAGAAAGTAGAAAGTATAATATTAGATGAAAATACAAATATAAACAATAATAAAAATAATACTTATTTTAATAAAATTAGAGTTTTTGAGGTTAAAAAAGCCGTAAATTTTTTAGGTTAAAGAAGCCCTAAGAAAAATAAAAACAAGAAAACCTCTAGGTCCAGATAAAATATCAATTGAGGCATGGAAGTGCATAGAGGACATAAGGTTAAATTGGTTGACAAACTTATTTAATAAGATTCTAAGATTAAAGAAAATGCCAAATGAATGAAGGAAAAGTATTGCAGTGTTAATCTTAAAAAATAAAATGTTCAAAATTTTGCTAATTATTGTAGAATAAAACTTATGAGCCACACTATGATACTATGAAGATTTGGAAAAGAGTAATTGAGCAAAGATTAAGGCATCCCATAACACTGCTATTATGATGCAAGAATTCTGGAATCATCCATCATGGTCCACCATGATACAAATCCTATTGGGCAAAGACTGAGGCACCCCATAACACTGCTATTATGATGCCAGAATTCTGGAATGCTCCATCATGGTCCACCATGATACACATCCTTCATCCCATAACACGGCTATTATGATGCCAGAATTCTGGAATGCTCCGTCATGGTCCACCATGATACACATGATGTCATCGAATTACTTTAGAATTGTGTTTTGACTAACGAGTTCACTATGCTTTCTGCAATAAGGAGATCATGGTTGACAATCCCCACTTGGCATTGTGTTTGACTACCAAGTCAGCAATGATGTCCAATTGGGAAAATGTAGTATTGATTAACTTGTGATGGAAAAGTTCCTAACTTTATGACGTGATGCCGTGATCATGTTTGATTGTCAAATCTACAACTCGCTCCAAATTGTCCCATGATCCTGATTAGTTGCCAAATCCATGATCTGCTCCATTAACTTGTCTCGCAATCATGTTTAAGCCAAATCCATAATCCGTTCTGTTAACTTGTCCTATGGTCATGTCTGATTGATTGTCAAATCCATGATCTCTTTTATTATATTCATTCTTTTATGTTGAGTCTATCACTTTAAGAAACTGCACTTTTCTTTTCAATCAAGGGTTTCTTCAGAGATGTAATTAAGGATTCTCGTACAGTCTAGGATGTATGTAATTTTTTGATGTAAATGACCATGAATACAAAATGATTAACAAAATTGTGCATTTTCTTTCCTTTATATATGTATATTTTCATTCATTATCTTTGTTATGAAATAACCTCATATAATCATTTGAAATCATTATTTCACCCAAAAAGAAAACTTTTATATCCTACTAAGCTATTTTACCTACATAACAATTCCTCTACTCGTCATTGTAAAATGTCAAACCAAGTAATTCATATGAAATTCCAACACAATCCCTCACATTACCTCAATCCAAACAGCACCAATACATTTAGGAAAAGGACACTTAACATCCCAAAAACACATGAAAACTTTGCCAAAATGTCACTGTTTCAACTTATGCTACAGAAGCCTCCATCATATATATCTCATTGTCATAGGTAAACATTCTAACAAGCACCTTCTAACTCTATCAATTTATTTAAGAAGGTGATGGGTAAGGGGCATGCTTAAGTTGAACCTGTTTCATCATAAATTTATGGTGGTGCTATGTTGACATATGCCCCATAAGATGAGTACATTAGAGCTAACCCATTGATTTACTTTCCCCTAAGCGACCAAAAACATTTGCTTAGCCAAATGCAAGTGAAAAGCTGATGTAGCCAAGAATCCACATTAGTCCTTTGATCGAAGATAAGATTACTTAACCATTAAAATTCGTAACATTGATGATCTACACCATACTTAACTATTAAAATTCGTAACATTGATGATCTACACCAAACTTGATCAACTAACAATATAAGCTCTTTTCTGAAGCATCTTTTCAAAGTGCTAGATCTAACAGAAGTCAACTGTTTTTAGGCACAAATTAGATTATAATTATTGAAATATTGAACACTTCTTTATGCAATTTTGTCTCTTTTTTATGGATCATTTTTGAGGCAGCAAACGATGTTTGATTATTTTTGGAAGTTGTCTTACTTGACCAGCCATTCAGTAAGCTTCCAAATGAACACAACATTTTGAATTTTCAAAACAGTTTTATTTTTTGTCCTACAAAAATAAGGGCACATCAGATCAGGGGTAGAAATTTTAGAGTTATTTTTGTCATTATTGGGTCACATGCATTAATATAAAGCTTGGCTACAGGTAGAAATTTCATCATTTATAGTGGATAGAAGTTTCCTAGCTTTCCAAAGATTGAAATTGCATGTGATTTACCAAAAGATTATACTCTAAACCTAGATGCAATCACCTGAGGTTTCCTCCCTTTCATTTGATTTACCTTTACGACATAATATCAACCAAACATGTCATAATTCCCTTTAATACCCTAATTCCATACCTTGAAGCCTTACCATTCCTGGTTCACATTGGCATCCAAATTATCTTGCTTTCAAGATTATATTGCATCATGAACTAAGTGAGGACACACTAGATTCACAAGGCACCTAAGGCAATCTAGAAAAATGAGACTAGCCCAAAAGTTATACCATTTTATGTCTTTTGGGTGTCTATATAAAAAACAAGGGTAGGCCTCCTCTCCCAAATTCTTACTGATGGTGTCACTGAAGCTAGATTAGAATGAGCCATAGACATGGAGATTAACAATGGGGATATACTGAACCAGTGTACACATTATCGATATTATCGACGATATTATCGTCGATAATATCATTTTAGCAACTAATCAATAAAAAAAAGCATTGAAAATCAATTTTATCTATGGTTTACAACATTTATCGATAATATCGACAATATTATCGATAATATCGTTGCAGTGGCAATAAAATCTGATAAATCACCAATAATATTGGTAAGCATACCAATATTATTGTTCCTACGTGCGAGGGGGGAGGGCCATTCGAACGTTATTTGCCTCCTAGCTCTCTCTCTGGCGATTTTTTCGTCTTAGAATCACTTCACCTATATTCTAATAGCTAAATCAAAAACTCCATTTGCGTTTTTTGGTGAAAACAACTGCATTTCGAAGATCAAAAAAAGATTTCATGGGGCCGGACGTTTGAAAGCAAAAAATGCATGATTTTTGTGACGTTTTCTTATTTTTTCCATTTAAAATCAACTGCTAGCATCAAAATCGAAACTCCATTTGTGATTTAGGCATAAAAAACTGCCCAATTTGTGGAGATTGGGGATGAACTTGTGATTTGAGGAAAATCCCTAAATCACAATATTCATCCCAAATTGACCAATTTTATGCATAAAAGCATAGACTAGATACTAGATTTGCTGAAAAAAGTAATTTCCAACAAAAAAATTTAAATACAAAATTAATATTTTAATATTATTTATAATTTTTATTAAATAAATAAAAATTAAAGTTATATATGCTATGATAGCTGTGTTAATTCATGGGTAGTATCATAGCATTATAAACATAACCAGAAAATTATCTGTGATATTTTTTTATTTATTTTGGATTTTTAAATAATTATGAAAAATAAATTTTTTTCCTAAAATTTGTAACTATATTTCCTGATTGGTTTTGAATGTGTAGAGTCTTTTTTAGACATTTTTGGATGCATATAGTGTGAAGATTTGCATGTTCAAGAGTGTTCAAGTTTTAAAGATATTGATATTGTGTCGTGCGGATGTTGTGTTGTTTTGATTTGATATATTTCAGGTTGAAATTCAAAGATGTCAACAGATAGGAGTGGTACAAGGAGTAAAACTAATACCAAGCCTAATGATCTTGCATGAAAACATGGAAAATCGATTCCAGGCAACCCATTTAGAGCTAAATGTAACTACTGGAAGCAAGTTATGAAGTCGGGGGGGTAGGGATCACAAGACTGAGACAACACATGGCTTGGAGTAATCCAAATATTAGGAATTGTCCTAAGGTACCTAAGGAAATTAGAGCACTCATGAAGGAAGTTATTCAGTTGGGTACTACTTTTGAAAGAGCTCGACAGCAGAAGGAGAAGGAAATTGCAGCAGAATTTGGTGGTTATAATGTTGATGATAATGAGGGTGATGATGATGGTGGAGATGATAGGGAGCAAATGAGGCTGGTTATAAAGACTAGCAGGGCAGAGCAATGGGCTAAAGAGGAGAAGGGTAGACTTAATTCTATGGTCGATTAGGTTGGAGAGGGGTAGACCTAGTTCTATGGTTCTACAAGAGAAGCTGATGGGGGAAGCAAGTAAGAGGGGTTGGATGAAGGAGGGAGAAAGAAGGGAGGACTGAAGAAGTTCTTGAGTCATACATCATTGATGAGGGGATCATAGCCAAAGTTGTATGAACAGGCTGGTAGGTTGCAAAAGAAGATCACTCAGATGTACAAAAAGGGTAGAGACGGTGTAAAGAATCTTGAAAAACTCATGTCTCTAAATGTTTTATTTATGGTGTCATTCCTCTACACTTAGCGGATATTGTAGCTTTCAAGAATATGATCCATGCTTCACAAATGGAACGAGAAGGTGTCTCACCTCCTTCAACGTACCAGATTGGGGGAACATATCTTAATCACGGGGACCAAGAAATGAAGGATTGGATCAAATCTATAACCCATACATGGGAAACATATGGGTTGTCTAGGATGTGTGATAGGTGAACTAGCCCCACAAAGCTGAGTATCATCAACTTCATGTTGTATTGCAGAGGCACTACGATGTTCTTTAAGTCTGTGGATGCATCTAAGCATATCAAGAATGCAGCTTATATTCAAGATATTATTGAGAAGCAGATTGAAGCCTTCGGCTCAAGTTTTCATGTGGCACAAATTATCACAGATAATGAATCTGTATTTAAAAAGGCTGGGAAAACTCTAGAGAATAAATTGCCTTGGTATTGGTTGCATAGTGTGATAGAGAAAGGTCGACAGATTACCAAATTCATCTACAACCACAATTGGGTGAAGGCATTTTTTCATGAGGCATCTGATTATAGGAGGGAGATTATACGTCCAGGCAAGACTCGATTTGCCAGGAATTATATTGCACTGAATAGTCTATGGAATGCCAGACTAGCACTCAATACAGCATTCAATACTGATAAGTGACACGATTTAAGATATGCACACACTAGGGAAGGGATGGAGGTGGAGAGGATCGTTATAGTGGCTTCCTTTTGGGATAAAGTACAATCGGTGTTGTATATTCTAAAACCCATATATAGAGTCTTGAGAGTGGTTGATGATGAGACTTATGAACCAGATCCTTTATCGCATTCATATTTATATGAATGGTCAGATGATTCTGGATGAAATCATAACAATCTATCGTATCAGCCATCTCAGCTCAACTTAGTCTTAGATTACATCCAACCATATGGGTATACATCATCAGATTAGTGAAACAGTGGAGTAGAATCATCGGCTTCTTATTCCCTTTTTAGCTTTCCTTTCCCATATGAGTATAAGTCTACGCGTCAACAAAATGACGATGAACTTGCGGAACCTACACGACACTCCACTTGGTATTAAGGTAAGAGTTGTTTAGTTTTAATTTTCAAAACACTATCATATATTATTCTTTTTTTTTTGTATATCTATTATTTAGTATGAGAAATATAATATTTAATCTGATATTTTTTCTTGCTAAAATTTACACCTTCTGTCAACCTATATGCATTTCTCATGTGTTCATTTATTATTCATGTAATGGTGGCTTTTTTAATCCAATTTTTTGTCTAAATTGTGTTTATATTTATCATAATTTATTACAAAGTTTTACTAAAAAAATTTTAATTTTTCTCTATTTTTCTATTTTTTTCTATTTTACCGATAAAGCTCCCGGAAAAAACGATAATATCTTTTTTCTGGGCCACTGATGAATAGATTTTTATCGATAATATGAACATTGTACTGAACAAATGGGCTACACCAAACACACATGATGTAGGGCTCAAAATAGCTCAATGACACCATAATCTTATGATGGTAGAATATATAAATATTCTACAACTAATTTCATATGGCAGTTTTTCACCCCCAACATGCAAATGAAATGACAGAGTGCATATCCCACCCCACTTTCAAAAAGCTCCTTTGTGAATGTGACGAAAAGTTTCCGATGCTTATTCACTAGTGTTATTTTGCCTGATGGGCTAGATGGAATGGATTTCCTTAGAAAATTTCATTTTCCAAGACTTGATTTGACATATATTTTCTCTAACGATCCTATTTTTTTCAACATTACCTATATTTCCAATCATAATTACCCTCTCTCAATCTATTTTAACCTTATTCACGTTATAACTAACATCATCCCCTATATTGCTAATATCATTTCCATTTCATTTCATTCCAATCAAATCCACATTAGCAATCAGGCCCTAAGTGCACTGCAAATTTAAACTATTGCTTGATAATGACGAGTGCCTTTGGTTAAATGATACAAGAAAATGTTTGTTGATGAAATTTTTTGTAGGGTTTAATAAGGACACAACTCAAGACCAACGAGAATGACACAAAAGGATCCATGCAGCTGACCCCACTTCATTAAGAAACAGTTTCTTATGATGATGATGATGATGATGATGATGATGATTGTCACCCATACATAACATGGGCAGCCACCAATAGGGTTATTAATCATATAGTATCTTTTATTTGCACCCATTACACATGGCATCATCCAATTATGAGACATTCATCATGCAAAGCCCACCCAAGAGGACCTTTCATAATGTCAGCCCACATTCAACGCCACAACCATTCATGTGAGGCCCGACTTAACAACTCTGGATACCACACACACCATTTGGAACCACACGATGATTCCCATCCAGCTAGGAGGTCCTCATTGTGGGGCGGCTCATCTTTGATGTTGATCATTTATCATTTTCAGTATATCTTAAATCATTAAATATCATGTCATACCTGTATCTATGCTGGGCTAAATTCAAATTTTACTTAAGCCTATTCATTATGAATGCAAGCCTTCTTGTCTTGAACTTGCTCACAACAAGATCAAACGACTCTTTTTTCTCATTAAAATCCAGAGTTAAGCAACAAGCATAACAGCAGTTTTACAACCAAACACAACCTATGTCATTTTTTCTTTCCAAAAGCAGAAAGCATTCCCAAACAAAGCCAAAATAAACAGGCAAACATGATTTCACAGCAGGTCAAAATGAAAAATAAAATCTTCTCAAATGTGTATGAGAAGACAAGCCAAAGAAAGTGATAAATATAATATATAATAACACCTGTGAGGCACATGATCTAATGAAGGCTGCACACGCTCCAGTGAAACAACTTGTCCTCCAAAATCTGCCTTGAACTTATTAGCTGCTCGAAGCATCTCCATAGCGGGCTTCTATTGTACAAGATGATCAAATGTCAGTGCAAGCAAAAGTGCAAAACTATTGCACTGGGTAGACAACTCCATAACCATTATCTACAGAGTAGTTGGCTAAATTCATCTGATATTAATGATCCAATGCCATAACCTGAAAAAGGCACTCAACATATCACTTAGCCAAAGGAATATTCCATAGAATGCTTTTGTACTCTTTTTAGTCTGCAATTGCATGCCGATCAAAACAATAGGTATGATCATTCAAAAAATAAATTATGACAACTATGTAGGGATGGAAAAAGGACCAGAACTGGCCTGAGACACATGATCAAACAAGTAAAGAGACCTCCCATGAAGGCTGTATGGACAGATTTCTCATTGTATAACTCCTCCATTAAAAGTAACCACCATCTTTAGATAGAAAGAATGATAAAGATGCACATACACTTCCAAAATGAAAGAGGTACATCAAAGAAAGAAAGAACAGAGGTACATCAAAGGAGATCTACATGCCTCATCAGATGGGCATAAATTCTCAGGCATCATTCAATAATAGCACTGATCTGATAAAAGTCCATAAACCACAAAATAAAATTACAAAAGAAAGCAGTACTATTGACAATATCAATTTAACCAGCTATCAAGCAGATATTTGGGAACTTATGAGAATATACTGGCTTGCATAAATGTGAGAGAAGTAAGATCTGAAGCTTAAAATATCTAATAGGGACTAAAGACTTTCATAAAAACCTGGCATCAACGTTGTCTGAACTTTGAACTTCCCCAAGGATTTTTTGCAACCATCAGCTTTTTCTTTTCAGTTGGCGATCATCATCATTGTTGCCAACTAGTTTTGTTAGCAGCATTCATGTTCAACCATTCCAATCTATCATGAACCATAACCTTTGTAAAACTATGAGGGTCTCAAGTCTTTCTTAATGTCTCATGACTCATCCTTCAGGGCCTTATCTTTGCCTTTTCAGGTTCTTCAACAAAGCGCAACTCATCTTTCTAAGTGATGAATGTATTTTCTTCCATTCACATACAACTAAATGGTTTAATCTGCTTTCTTCATCTTATCTACCATTGCACTACTGCTTTGCTCCCTCTGCTGCATTCATTATAAATTTTGTCCTCCGTCATCTTGCCACTTGCTGTCTCAACATGTTATTTCAGCCATGCTTATCCAAGAGGCATGATCACCATGGTTGTCATCATTTAAGCATTATGGCAACTAATTGGTATAAGCTACATTCATGTTTAACCATTCCACTCTATCATTGTAGTGAAGTTAATACTCTTCTAATTTAATCAACTTCTTGAGTAGAAACAAACTATTGCAATAGTTTATTAATTCAGAATCAATTTAGATGACAATGATAAGTTAATAAACTCCAAATGGTTTTTCTATGAAGACCTGCATTCCCATTGCCAGCTAATAAACTACATCTGGCTGCACTATTTTGGTGCTTCCCTTCACCATTTTAAAGTCCTCAACTTGGAGCAACTTGCTGCTTTGAATTGTTAACTTCTTCCACCTCCTTCACAAACAGCAAAAAGATCAAACTCTACTTTCTGTCATCTCACTCCCATTATGCAGCTTCATTGTTTCCACCAATACAGTCAACATGCTCATTAGCTACACTTCTCCATTAGTTTTTGCATATTCATACCTCAAGAATTGCAAATTTGCACTTTTTGCCCCATAAGTTTCAATTTTGCATGGAATGGCTTCAGGTTTGATAAAATTTGCAAAAAACTAGGTTCTGTTAAAAAATGACTTAATGTTTTAGCAGCAGGTAAAATGACAAAAAATGCCCTCTTATTTCCTCGAGCATAATTCAAATTTTATTTTTAAATGATAATTTGCCATCAAGACAATCTTATCCATATAAAAGAAATACTTTCAAATGTATAGATGTTTGATTAAGGAAAAAATTTTCATAGATTTATGTTTACTCTTAAAAAATTATTTAACTTGTGTAACTCATATGATTTTTTATTAGATAATATTTAAGATTTTTACAAAAAAGATGATGATAGATCAGAGATAATAGTCGGCTTGGATCTAAGAAAAAAAATCAAAATAGGTCTAAAAATCATAAATACAATACAATCACATGAAAGGGAATTTGTGTCATTTTACTTGCTTTTGAAATGGAAGTCATTTTCTGAAAGAATGTAGTTTTGCAATTATTATCAAACCTGAAATCATTCAATGCAAAATTGAAACTTGTAGGTCAAAAGTGCAAATTTGCAATACTTGAAGTAAGAATATGCAAAACCCTCTCCAATAAGCATCATCGTAATCATCATTTGATCCTTATGCCAATAAATCCGAGTTGGAAACAATTTAAATTCAATCATTCTGCTAAATTATAAACAATATTATTGGTAAAACAAGGACTATTCTTAAAATTCCCAAACAGATTCTTTGAGCTGTTCGTTAGCCTTTTTGGTGCCTCCTACTTAAAGTCAGTGTAATTAACAAGGGCGTTCATAATGGTTACTGTTTCTCTCAGAGAGTGCCATCAAACTACCGTTATATTAATACGGCAGGGGGGATAGCATTGATACCAGCAAAATAATTGGAATTAATAATACTGATTTCAGCATTCTCATATTATAGGAATCGTCATCATCTAAATATGATACTAACTAATGTGCATCAGATGCATTCATGCACAAACATTTTAATCTATTGATGAAACATATCTTTTTCCGCATGTCATTCTTACAACCACCAACAACATTCTTATGGTACTACCCTTTGCTCTTTTTAAGGTGTTTGATTTGCAGCCACTAGTATTCTAATTAGTTGACTTCTTTTCTCTGCTTCATACATGATCAAATGATCTATGTCTACTTCCCCTCTTGTTATTACTCATTATGGCAGTACTTCGTTTCCTCCAAAGCATTCGTTTATCTCGCCATTTGTCCATCTTAAGACCATGTTAGCTATATCCTTAATCTATAGATATGATAGTCACCATCATCTAAGTCTTATACCAACAAGCTTTGGTCAATTAAATTCATGGGCAACCATTCCACTCTATCATGTACCAGTGTACCACATCCTCACTAAAATCACTGGGGCCTCCAGTCTTTTCTCATTCCCTTGAAATTCATCCTTTGAAACTTTCATTTTTCTCTCTAAGGACCTTCAACTACAAGGACTATTTGACCAACCTTTTTTGTCTCACTCGCACAATGCAAAATGATCTAAGTGAACTTTACCTTATTTTATTATCCCTCATGTCACTCCTTTGTTCCCCAAGTGCATCCACTGTTAGTTTTTTATTTCCTGTCTAACAGACATCCATCGCCACATCCTCACTTCAGCAAGCTTATCCTAACATGGTTGCCCATTGCCTCCAACTACTTAACATTCCTAACATATAAATCAGTGCTTACTGCCTAACCATCCTACAGAATCTGTGATACCCCATCTTGGGTGAAACCTCATGTTGTAATAAAATAGTAAATGTATAGTATTTATTTAATATCATCTTATAGCAAAGGCTGAAAGTTTAAAAAAAAAATTGACTGAGCCTGCTAACAGTAATAAGAGGTGCTGTGTTATTCCAACTACATTTTCAGGCTCACTGAAAGCTCACCAAGTGAGCTGTCATTACATACATGAAAACAGGAGGAAATGGGGAGGGTCTGATGACCCACTCATCTGACAGATAATGGTGTGACTGGTAAGTCTTTGGAAAGGGGAAACTCCCACATGCTGCTGCTGTTGTAAACAAGAGAGAGAGAGAGAGAAGTGAAGAAGCTGGTGCCAACAGTCGACAGAAGAAGAGGAGAATAGAAGGAAAGTGAGGTTCCAAGGCTGTTACAGCAGGACAGGTTAGTGAACGGTGAACACCCTCCCATTTGTTCCTGCATTTTAATAAAGCAATGTATGACCCAAGCCAGTGGATGTATGGATCAGCAGTAGCGTGCAAACATTTAGCTGCCTGGGCATTGCAACTGATTAAGAGTGATTTTAAGCTTCAGACTTTTCTGGCAATATTTATGGCCGAAAATCCTGGCAGTTTGATCATGGGGCCAGGGGGGATCGATAGAGAGAGTTATGTTGAGTAGGTTTTATTTGAAATTAGAAGAAATAAATGAATGAGAAGTGGTTTTTGGTGAGCTCCAAACTCACTGAAACCATACTGTTCAGTTTGACAGCATGATTGACATGCTATCTGTGGACCCCAATCTAGTAAAAATGGGCCATGATACCATGGGGAAAATCAGCTAAATGTGAAGGCCAATGAATGTAGATTAAAAACTGTGTGTCAGACAATTAGAATGCCTGGAGATGAGCCACCAACAGCAGCACCATTGCTACAACCAGAGTGTCCAGCAAGTGATCCCAGACCAGGGCATCTGATTGCAGCTCCTAAATTCAACAAAATTTGGTTTTAGTGGACCCCAATTCCATGGAATTTTTAGATAAATGAATGGGCCATCTGAAGACTATGAAATGGAATCAGAAATTAAACAATTGAAATGAATCTTGATGGCCAAACTTAACGTGAACACTAGCAGCAAAAATAGCTTGTACATGGGACATTTTGAAGATCTCCTGGGCCAAATTTCTGGGATATTTTTAATTGAATGATGTGAAATGGAGCCGCAAATCCATGGGTTTTTGGATCACCCAAGTGAGCCCTGTTGCTGGCAGCTTTTCTGAAACCAAAAATCAGATTCTCAACACGGCTCCAGAAATAAGCAAAAACGTGATCTGTAGTCCCACAATATGAGTAGCCATGAACCAAGGATTAGTCAATAGCATCATTAAGAGGTTGAGTGTAGTAGATTAACTCAAACAGCCATGTGAATTCATGATTTTCTCAAGTATATGTGTAAATGATATTTGCATACATAGGTGGTTGAGATTGAAAATGGGCCCCATAACATGAGAATTCATGGTGGGTTAATGATGTATGTGTGAACTTTAAGCAAAATAATAATCTTTGGATGGGTTGAGCATGTTAAAAATGGTAGAGTGACAAGATTCATCAATTTATCCTTTAAGAGGCCAAAGATCAGGCAAAAAAAAATTAAAGTAACATAATGGATTATATTGAAATAATCCTAAAATAAAGAGAATGATGAAAATTCTTCACAATAAGTATATTTAGCAATTTTATTGATCAGGTGAAATTGAGAGATTAATACAAGTGGTGAGGTAGTAAAAGGTCAAGGGTAACTTGAATTGTGAGTAAACTAAGACCCAAAAGATTATTTGAAAAGTAGTACTTAGCTCTTTATTTTCTTTCATGGTTTATGAGGATTATTTTGATTTGAAAGTTTTACATGCTTTAAATGTTGCAGCCATGATTTCCTACTATTGAGAATTCATGATTTTAATGCTTTCTTATGAGCTGAGTTTTATACAGGTTATAATATGATGATGTAAAAAATATTATTTTAAGTGAATAACTTGAGCATGGTACATCAGCATGTAGTATTGTGCATGCTTGTATGTTGGGCTTGCAGGTGGAATTTTGTAGTCTGTTGAAAGAGTGCCTGGTGTGATGATATTTCAAGAATGTGTAGCATGGCTGCACGCAAGCACAAGTGGTGTATGTGTGTGTGTGTGTGTATCTAGCAATGCTTGTGAATGCATAGTGTAAAACATAGTAGATGCATAAGTGGAATGCATGAACTGGAGTCATGCGACTTGTATTGCAATTTGGATTTTGATCTCTAAACAAAATGTGTTGAAAATGAATTTAAATGAGAAAATATCTTTACTTACTGAGCTTTTAGCTCATACGTTTTGTTTTCAGTGATTGAACAAGAAAATGAGATGAAAACCAGATCTGTGATTATAAAAGAACAAGAAGAATCCAAGAAAGGATATTAGAATTATGAAATGATGCATTTAATTAATTGATGCAAATTTATAATTGTACAAGTAAATCAATAGTGTGTAAGACTGAAAATAGTAATTTATCTTTTAATTAGTTTTGTTTCTTATTAGTCTCAAGACTCTCAACCTTTGATCCTGGAAGCTAAAGATAGATGCACCAGGTTGAAAGAATTTCTCGAATGGGGTGCTACACAAGTGGCGTATGTGTACCCAAAAGTAGCTCAACATGCCAGGGCATCACAATTTCTCATTCATTCCTATCAAAAACATAAAATTCTAAAGACATATCTCTATTTTCTTCAACCCAACTTTACTTATATGGGCATCAATCCAACAGTTATACAAAATTCATGAAAGCCCATTCTAAGTATGGGGGAACACTAAATACAGCAAAACATGAAATAATCCCCAAGCATTTAGGAAGGTTGGTAAGAAAGGTAACACAGGTAAAACTTTTAGTTCTACATCAGCAGGAGTTTGATGTATGCTAAACAAGTCCTGAATAGTTATAAACCTGGACATGAAAAACTAGGATCGAAGATCTCCTGAGAAAAGGCCCTTACGAATTCTGGAACAATCAACCACAGGCCAAGTTTAGTTGATGTGAACTGATAGTTTTTTTTTTTTTCCAATCAGGTTGTATATTTACGAAACAATAACTAAGTTTTCTAACAGCCTAACCACCACGCATTTATCAAACCAGGCGTACTTCAATTCAGGATGAGATTTTAGCATTGTAAACATTAGAGAAAAAAAAAAAGGTGAATGTAGAACTATGAAAGCATACGAGGGTTGCTTGCCGGTCATCAGTGGCAGAAAAAGGAAGAAAGCAAGAAAGAGAAGAAATTGCAAGTGCACCTTGTAGACGCATTCAGAGAGGACCATGGCACAGAGAATGTCCTGCAAATCGGAGACTGATTCGGCCTTGACAGCGTGGCAGAAGCTGTGAAGTTGTTTCCTGCGGCGCTCGTACTCCTCCTGCAGCTTCTTCCTCTGCTCGCCGCCGTTGTTCCACGGCCATCGCAGCTGCGGCCATGAAACCCTCATCTTGCTCGTCTGATCTCTGATCCATGATTCCACCTTGCTCTGCAGTCTGTCCATCCTAACAGGATACAATAATTTCTCCGCCCTCTCCTTCTGAGATTGAATATCAATATACAGGGAAGAATGTCGGCCTTTCTTTCTTCCCTTGAGAGATAAGGAAGTGCGACACGGCCAAGCCGTTATCATCCAAGGATATGCCGCGGCACATTCGGTTGATTTCACTCAAAGAGAGCCATATTTCTATGTTTCTAATTTTCTCCTGGAGAAGGGGTTAAAAAGGATGGGTGACACGGAGTTTTTTGGCCTCCTTTAATTACTTAAATATCACTATTTTCTGTTATTATTTATTTATTTATTTTATGCTTAGGGTCTGCATGGAAATAGAGAAAAAAAAATATGAAAAAATTTTAAAAAAGAAAAGAGAGGATAAGGAATAATGAGTAAAAATAAAGTGAACAAAAGCAGAAATAATTATTAAAAATATAGGTTATAAGTAAAAAATCAAAAAAGTAGGATTATTAAGTAGTTAAGATTTCTAATTACATTAAATGTGCAGACAAAATAGATAAAAAAGATTGAAAAAATTTTCAACTTTTTTTCCTTATTCTCAATGCATTTTTAATGATTATTTTTTATCTTGTCATATTATTTTTCATTTGTTCTTCCACCTAATAATAAATTTTGTTAGTGAAAGAGCCTAAAGTTTCCTGCTAATGGTCATTCTTACACTATGATACTTTGTTCAAACTCAAGCAAACCGTTGTACTTGTTTCCATACATATTTTTAGCATTGCAAACAACACTTTGATTAAAAACCAGGGTGAACAAAAACAAATGAAAAGTTATAAAATTTTCTAAAAATGCCTGCTAACGCATATATAAAGATTTCTAACCAAGATGACTTTTTGTCTCTACTAAATAAATGGTCCTAAGTATGATGCTAAGATAATTCTTGTCTTTACTAAACAAATGGCCATGGTTGAGTAATTGAGTTGGATTTAATTAAAATATAATGGTGTATAAAAATGAAAAGATTTATAAATTCTTATATAAAAATAAAGGTAATAATGTGTTTGCCAAATAATTTAAAAAGAATGACTAAGTTGGGATGTTAACAAAGTTGTCAAATAACACTATTTGAAATTTCAAAGAAAAAACTTGAAGGATGTTTGAAAGAAAAATAATTTTAGAAAAAAAACTTGAAAATAAAATCAAAGAGTAACTATAAAGCTTAAGCTTAATCATAATGTTATCAAGAAATTGCTAAAAGACAAGGCACTTAGCGTCTGTTTGGCAACACGTTTTGGGAGCTCCAAAGCACTTTTTCATACCAAAACGTGGGAAGTGTCTATTTGGCTTAAAGGGGAGAAAATGCTTTATGCGAATCAAAATTCATAAAAAGCCAAAATTTAGCTTTAACACCGAAGCTCCAATTCAGAGCTTTTAGAAAAAATTCTTTATGTAGACACGCTTTAATAAAGCATTTAGAGCTCCCCGTCAAGTCAAACAGGTGACTTTGGAGGATGGCAAAGTCAAAAATCTATGTAAGTAGTTATAAATGCTAAAATGGGATTTTTATAATATTATTGAGCAAGCCTTTTACAAAAGTTTCAAATTTTCATGAAGTTTTAAGTACCTTTTTTCAACCCATCCAAGAAGAAACATTTCTGTGCTAAATTATTATAAAATTATAATTTAGATTTATTTTCTAATATATCATATCTAACGGTCGTTTTTTCTATTCACTTGCTTATTCTAAGTTTGCATACATTCAAGGCAACCCATGTAGGGTACAACCTCTACATTTTAGGGTTTATGGGTATATGAAATAAATGAGAACATGAAAAAAATAACGCAAACAAAATTGAGAATATGAAAATGGTATCTATGCAGATAATTATTATAGTATAATTGGCTCATGTCATGCATTATCGTCAAACTTTTGTTCACTAGAGAGGTTTTCTCTCAAAATTAAAGAAGAAGAAAAAATTAAGTAATGGGCAAAAGTTTGTGGATTGAATGTAAAAGCTTCATATTGTGGATAAAGTAATATTATAAATATATTTAATGGCTTATATTTGGAAAATAAGGCATAAAATTTTGAATACATGGATAAAAAAGTGTGGAAATGATGGCTTCTTCCACTACCTTAGGAATGCAAATTAAACATTGCACTTGAGATTAGAAGATTTAGTAGTGAATCTTTCAAATATTTTACATCAATCTTTTAAATATCTTATTTTTACAATATTTATATTTATTAATGTTTTACGAGCTTTATTGGGCCAGTACAGTCATGTGAGGCTTTGTAACACCTGTAGTGTTGAAATTTGGAAAAAAAAATTCTCATTTTAGTAAAATGAAGAATTAAGGTGGTAAACAATAAATTTTAAATAAATTTGTTATAAAAAACTAAATTAAACAAAGAAAATGACTTCATTAGTAGTTTTGAGTGAAATTAACCCAAGTGGTGATTCTGAGTAAAATCATGTATATAACTTTAATGACTAATGAAGTATGTTTGTCATGTGAAATATGATACGCATTAGTTATTAAATAGGATTTTTATGATAATTTAGTAGTTTTGAACAATTGAGTTAAATGTGGTGTAAAAAGAACTCACAAGATATTGTCGTTAAATTGGTTGGGAAAGTGCAGAATCATGTAATGAGGGGGAGGAAGAAAATATAGAGTTTATAAATTCTCTTATTAGAATAATAAAGAATTTATTGAAGAAGAATAAGAAGAAAATGCAAATTTAGTAAAATGTAAAGTAGAAGATGTTGAACCAAACCTCTTTATTTGGCTTGATTTTGATGATAAACATTTTTAACCAGATTAAGTTTTGATGATGAGTAAAAGCACATGAGTGAATAGTTAAGATGCTGATAATTTTGTTCCCTAGTATTATAGTGATAGGTATAAATCATATTTTAGGGAATCAACTTTAGTCTTGTGGACAACACGAAATGTAGATTATATCAGAGACAAAGATCCACAATATTATATCCATAAAGGAAGAAAGTGTAAATGCTCAAAAGAGAAAAAATAACACGGAACTTTAAAAAGAATTTTAGATGAAACTAGACATAACTGAGTTCATAAAGCTCAAAGCCAATACCTGAAGAAACTTAGTAAGTTTGAAGAATGTCAACTGAAAACATATGATCGAAGTTTAAAACTTCTTCTTGATTGTTTCAGACAAGCAATCCAGACTAAGCTTTCAGTTGAAGGATATGCCTGACATCAATCAAGCTCAGGCATTATAGAAGCAAAGGTTTGGACTTCATAAACAAAGAAACAAATCTAGACATTGCGCGACCAATTTGGACATACAATCCAAGTTTGGACACTGAAACAGTATGAGGCAAAGACGTCATAATTCCAAGTGTAGAAATCCAAAGTGCAAAGACTCAAACTTTGCCAACTCAAGCAAAGTCAAGTCCAAAATCAAAACTTTGGACATAGGGACTAAAATCGGACATAACCATCTCATTTTTGGACATAGCCAGAACTCAATCATGCATCAAGACAATTCATGCCAATTCATGTCCAAAATATTAACTTCGGATATGGATACTCGATTTTGGACATGACAAATCATTTCTTAACATATGCGAAAGAAGTTCGTCAAAAAATAAATGGTTCCTCCAAGTTCGAGATATTAACTTCGGACATAGATATTCATTCCGAACATGGATATTCATTTCCGAACATGGCGAATCAATTTTGATATAGGTAAATAAAGTTTGTCGCAAGCTAAACGCCAGTGTAAGTTCGAGATACTAACTTCAGACACGACCATCCAATTCTGAACATAGCTATTCATTTTAGTCATAACAGTAAAGTTTGTTGCAAGTTGTTTGACTCAAGCAAGTTCAAAATCTTATTGTCAGACACATCTACTCATTCCAAACATTGCCAAATAGCCTTCATTCAATGGGCAAAAAATATCAATGATTTGTTTGCATTTAATGACTAGCATCTTCTCCAATTGGCAAAATTTGATTCTAATTATAAAATAAGTAAAGAAAAGTCATTCCAAGAGTTTACACGAGTTAGTAAATTTGATAAGCAAACAAAAGCATTTACTCTTAGACATTAAAGGTTTCTTCCAATTTCCCTACACGAAAAACCTCAATCTACATTCAGAGAACATTCTTTGCAAAAAATAAGGGAGCTTGTTACTATATATTTATTATAATACATTTATTTTTACTGCATTTAATTATGTACAAACTCAGCCAGTGTAAGAAACATTTATTATTATACGTCTTTATTGTTTGGGATAGCAAGTAAGCGGCTTGCTCATCTTGTATAAATTTGTTGATCAACTTTGAAAACCAACTAGGAAGAGTTTGTTGGTGAGCTTTGAAAAATCAATAATATATAAGTTCATTGGTGATCTTGGAAACCAACAAGTTTATTGGTGAGCTTGGTGTTCGAGGTTCGCTGAGAACGCGCTCAAGAAATCAGATCAGGCATAGTAAATAATGAGGAAGGAATAAATGCAAATGGAATGACATGACCGGGACTGGTCGCCTTTGGAATGAACCAGAGGATATTCCGTTATCATTAATTTCTCCTCAAATAATTACACTTGCCGTGTGCATCAGAAGAATTGTGTTCACATCCCAGACCACAAGTGGTCCTAATTACATCTCCACACGGGAGAAAACCCTTGATT
>JAYJMB010054025.1:0-28255 GCA_036873735.1 Pouteria campechiana
TGTCCAACATAGGTACCGTGCAATTAATAAGCCGCAAAAATTTGAATTCTCTTTCTGATATAGCCTTTGAACATATAATTTTGAAAGTTTACCTTCTAAAGTTGATACAAATATTAATCTCAGCTTCTAAAAAAGTTTTGTATGACCATGGTTTTTCATTTGCTTGGCGCGTCAGCAGGATTACGGAGTGGCTTGTTGTTGCTGCCTGCCCCATCTCCATGCCACATCAGCCATACGCCCTCTTGGCAAAATGTGCAGACATGGACGAAAAGCTTTGGCTACGCAACACGTCAGCCCAGGCTGCCTCCTCCACACGCTAGGTCAGCTACCTCTCAGCTGCGTGCCATGTCAGCAAGGGGAAGGCCTCAGTGGCTTGGCACATCAGCAAGTGCGCAGCGCGTAATCAGGTATTCTGCCTAACTCCTCCATCGCATGACACCTCACCGCTTTCGCCATTTTTCATTTGAGTGGCGGACAGCCATGGCCGATAACACATCGGCTCATGCCACGTCGGCCGCTGCTCATCTTCGTTGGCGTCGGCTGCGCGGCTATGCCACTTCGTCTGCACAGCACGCCAGCAATAGCGTGAGGGGAGATCATCGAGGATGCTTTCTTCTGGTGGCTCATCCTCTACCACCGACATTTTGACGCCTCGCAGCAATCATCATCACCACTTCGACACTGACGATCGTCGCTTGTTCGGGGAGCCAACTCGTTGTCGACAACTTGATTCCGGCAGGAGAGAAGTAAAATCGGAGAAGATGAAAAAGACGCATCAATGTCTTTTCCATCGGCGATGCTTAACGTCCGTCTGTCCATCAGGTAATCCACGACAATCAAAAAATCGACGATCGCTTTTCGACTTTGGCGTGAGTGCTGATGCCGTTGATCCTCCCTTCTCGTCACCAAAAATCTCAAAAAAGATGTTTAAATGCCCATCATTTCGGCCGCAAGTCACCACTGTGATGTCAAGGTCTGACCACCGATCGGCCAATCCATTTCGACAATAATGTTTTCATCGACGTCTTGATCTCCGACGACTATTTGCCACACCGGATCCCTGACCCCGGTCGCCGAAAGACAAAGAACAGGGCGTTGATGCACCTTGCTTCCTCACTGTCGGCAACGTTGCCACCGACTAGTTAATCTACTCCTTTCAAAAATTCAGTGTTGCTGTTCTGATGCCGGTGCTAATTTCGCCGCACCAGATCATCCTCTTTGGTCACCGGAAGATTTGGCCGTACGCTGAAAAACCCATCGGTTTTAGCCACAAATCATCGTTGCGATGCCGCTGTCCGACCATCGGATGGTCGATCCGCTTCGGCCATGTCGTCTCTGCCGTCACCCTGATGCGAGACAGCCCCTTTTCTTTTCTGCCGGATCCTTGCCTTTGGTCACTGGAAGATGTTGAACAGGGCTACTGATGTGGCCTTCTTCCTTGCTGTCGGCGATGTTGCCATCATAGCTTTTGCCAACGATACTGCTTGGCTCTCCATCCTTCGCCGGTCGCCGGTGGTCGATGAAGTCGCTGCCTGAACAGACTCCTTTGTTTCTGGTTGGGAACCGAAGACCATTAGCTGCACACTGCTTTTGCCGCTGCCGTCTTCTCGCCACTCATCGTAGTGTTGTGGACACAAGGTTGCCATCGGAGTGGGATTGGAGCTTGCTTGATTTTTCATCATCCAACACTCCTAAAACTTAACTTCCACCTAAACCTCAACCTAAACCCAAGACCAAACTAGCACTTAAGCCTACCATCAAACTTGCACCCAAAACTATCTCCAAACCATCTGCCCAAATCTCCATTTCCTCCTCTCCGAAAACCTCCTCTAAACCTGCTACCAAACCACAATCTTTCACCTCCAAACAAAAACATATCCTTTTTACCTATGATGAATATTGATGAGGAATTATTGTCAATGCCTAGGTATATAATGAAGCCAATGGACTACTTAAGAGCGGCAACCTGAAGCAAGTCTCCTACCTTCCCCTACCCTTACTAGAACTCCAAGACCCAACCTATAGGTAAAGAATTAGAATCATCCCTTTTACCCCCAACCTACCAATTGCCATTCCCATTCTTGCTCCAAACTCTTTGCCAAGTCCTTAGAGACCTCACTTCAAGGTTGGTGTCTCCAGCAAACCCAGAACCACTAAACTCTAGCCTTCCCAAACCTTCCTTCAGCCTACCTAAACCAATCTCACAGACTCTCCCTTCACCTAGATACCTAACACCAAAGACTTCTTTACCCTTATGTAACACCCTGCATTGGGGCCTATGCATTTTAACAATTCCCTGTAATTTTCCTATTTCTAAGGAAAATGTTTTGCCAACAATCTGCCAATGTCTACCTTAAATTATATGGATTTAAACCTATGTAATTATTAAACATATATAAAATTTGAATTTACTAACTATAAAACAACAACATAAACTACTAAACTTACCCAACTTACCCACATCTGCCTAGAACCAGAGTTGCCCAATGATGACAATAAACATGACCAGAATATTACAAATCCATCCACAATGCCATTAGGATATGCCAATACATTTCATTATAAAGCAATTGAAATCTTTTAAATACATTCATATACAAATACATGATGGGAATACAATTTTGATTTATCATACTAAGACTAATAGTGTCTTCTGATCAGCTCACTAGTATCAACTTGTAGTTGGCTCTGTTATCTGACCTGCTAGCTAAAAAAAATAGAATAAGAAGATGTGAGTCTGGGCAAACTTGGTAATTAGGCTGAATAAAAGACAATAGAAAAATAACAGCATGTTTGTAATTAGAACATGAATACATATATGTCATAATATGATCCTGAGAATATACTCATGAGGCTCACATCCTCATCATGTTAATATACATTTTATACTATTCTATCATATTACATATCACAAACTAGACATAGTCTAACAAGTTTAGGCCATTCCGATGCCTCATACCATAATAGTACCATGCAGGCACTTAATATCATAACAGTGTCATTCAGGCATAATATATATTAATCATATCTAAGCCACTTTGGGCACATCATATCTATGCCATTCAGGCACCACATATCAAATTATGCCTTGAAGGCATAAACATACCATATCATATTTTTACAAATACACCACTATGGAATGCTTACCATTCGATTAATACTTGCATTTATTCAATCATCACATAAAGAATTCTGGGATGTATAAAATCCCATATCAATACATACATTCATAAGAATCATGGGATGTTTTTTATCCCCAATACACTTATGTAATAAAAACAACACTTGTGTAATAGAAACAAGATTATGAAACATAAACTATTCCCAATAATCCATACATCATATACATATAACACAAAATAAAGATTCTTGGGATATCGAATATCCCCACCCATTCACACATGCTCGTATACAAATAAATACATTCACTGAGATAATTACTATCCCCATTCATCAATATAGTCAACTTGAAAAGAGAGCCTACTTACCTTAATGAGGAACCACTTTATGATTTCTTAAGTGTCGTGCTTTAACTGTCCATTCTACCACTTTATTCGCTAGTAGATACTACATATACAATATATAATACAATTGAAACTTTATATACTCAATGAGAATGTTAATTATCTTTCAGAAAATAGCCTAATGATCTCATTGTACATGCTCTCATCTCCCTGTTCAATCACATGTTTCACACTTATTCTTAAATACCTTACAATTCATTAACTCCCCTCTTCCCTAAATATCATTTCACTAATCACTTCAAGTCAATTAAAAACAACATTCAATAGTAACTTAAAGACTAACATAAGTTATGCAAACATATCTTGTTTCTGAGTAGAGTATTTCACTGAACATCTTACATAACTCAGTTGAAACCCTTATACATATGATTCATACATATCTTATATGAATTGGGCATTTCTTCATGAACTTATATGCATCATTTAAACCATAGTTTTTTATCAAAGTATCTAAAGGAGATTTCCATTTCCATCAACATATACCCCTCATATAATATGATTATTAGTTCTATAACTATAAAAACAAGCTAATTAGATCCTTAAGTTAATCAATTTCTTACTTACATGTTCAATAACCAAGTTCTTATTTTCAATTTAGTGCCAAAATACTACAATTTATCCCTTAATCATCCCCCCATGGTTTTAACAACCCTTCATATCATTTTTCCAAAAAATTTCTATTTATGAAACCCCAATAGAGCAAGAATCATAATATCAATTGGGGGAAAGAGGTTTACCTACACTTTCATGCATAGCTGCCTTGTTAAAACACAATTCCAAGCTCAATCTTTAAGAATCCACCACAATTCATAGTAAACCAGCTCTCTCCTTCTTCTTTCATTATCAAAACCAAGAAAGCTTAGGCTTGGATGCAAGAGTGATGGGTTTTTACTACTAAACAAGATCAATCGCTAGCTAAAATAGCATAAAAAATGGATGGAGAACATGGGATCTGGGCGTGGAGAAGGAGAGGAAAGAAATGGGGCCAAATGGGCAAAAATGGAACGGGTTGTAGGTTAAAAAATCGGACCATTGACGTTCTGCCATCACCAGTGCCAGAATTGTTGGACGCTGCCCCACTTTGCCATTCTACACTAGCATTACGACATTGGATTTAGAGTCCATAGCGCCAAATCTGATGCCCCCACCCCATTTTGCTTCTTGTTTTACTTACTTTTCCATCTTGTTTTCTTTGTTTTTCAACTCTTATTTCATGAACTTTTCTCATATTGATAAAACATGAATTTTTTCTCATAATACTATTAAATGCATCATGATATCCCTTGGATAACTATGAACTAAATCACATAACCACTCACATATACTTAACCTTTTAACGATAATATTTTCCATGTCATTCTAGCATGAAAATACACCATCGTTTCTTTTAATTAAGTCAAATCACATCAATACATGAAGTTTTAATAACGCTTATCATATAACAAGTTTTTCATAATTTAGCAATGCATTCTTCTATAAAATGTAGCAAATTATTTTGCACTTCAATTTATCTCCATTTAGCTTAATACTAAAAACAACTACAATATATTCCAACACATCATTACCTAAAATTAACACCCTGGGTGTTACACCTTACCTAGTCTAAGAAACCAAACCCAAACTTTAACTAATGTTGTCGTTCACAACTCTTTTTTGTATTCTTTCTGTATTTTTCTAATTCTTTCAAATGTAATTATATCTTCTTATAAATTTAATCCATTTTTTGCTTTCATACAAAGGTATTTTTCCTTGCCAATTTTGTCTATGCATTCACATTTCTTTCTTTTATGCATTTTTTCACTCACCTCTATACATTTTTTTATTATGACAAAAAGGGAGAGAAAAAGCATGTAGTGAATTTAGTTAGGGGGAGTAAATGCATATATTCAGGGGAAACATCATTAGTTACTTAGAATTCTCTTTTAGCTCTCTTTACTTATAAAAGGTATCACTCAAATATTTTTGTCATCTTAAAAAATGGGGAGAATGTTGACGCTAACCCTTTACTTAGCTTTATTTTTGTGATAAATGAGATATTCTAGCTAAGTTTTGATAGCAAACACATGAGTGAGAAAGATTAGGTATTAACAGTTAATTTCCTGGTGTTATAGAACTAAAATGATAAATTAAGTAAACACACAAGGAATGTATATTTGGAAGTAATATAGAATGTAATAATTCAAGAAATCAATATAAACATATCTCAAATTAAGTTTTAGAGGAAGAACACTATGTAAATGCAGAAGAAAATTAAATTCTAAAATTTTAGAGGATAGTTTAGAAGCTTCAAACTGATTCTAAAGTTTAGTCCTATAATCCAAAAGTTATTTCAGAGAAACTTCACATTGATTTTGAAGTCAAGTCCAGTAATTCAGAAGTTACTTCAGAGGATTCAGAGAAGTCTAAAATTGAATCTAAATAATTCAGTGGACAATTCATTAGTTACAAGTAGTCTAAAATGTTTTCAAGGAAGCTTCAGATATTCATAAATTGCATAGCTTTGATGACAAACAAAATTAGATTAAGTACTAATGAAAGTTTGTCAATATCCTAAATTGTAGAAATAGACTAAGAATTCCAAAAGTTGCAGACCAAAAATAATTCGAAAGGAAAATGCTCAACGTCCCAAATTATAATGCGTAACGTCCCCAATCATTTCAAATAAACCCTACATGTCTAGGTCTTCTTCAAGTGCTAAAATGTGAAGACTAGAAGTTATGAAAGCCTTCTAGTAGTTGAAGAAATTTTTCAAGGCACAAGAACAAAACAACTATGTTTGAAATATTAAACAGTCCTAAATATCTATTTTGGATGCAATCTTGTTCCTAAGCTTAGAATGGAAGAGCATCTCAATCTGTCTAAAACATATCTTAGACAATATAGAGATAAAGGCAGATTCCACTCATTACTAAAGATGTTTCTAAACTCACTTGCTGAAGTTTGGATGACGACACTTTGCTCATACAATGAGAAAAACTAACTTTAGATGAATAAAAACATTTTAGACAAAGCCACTTCATCCGTCTATTTAGCTCTATTCAAAATTTTAACTCTAGATGATCCCAAGAAAGCAACTCTGCCGAAATGAAGCAAAGATAAACTATACAAAATATTAACTTGAGACATAGCAACATCATCCGAATCAACACAAAAAACATTGAAAGTAGTCCTTATAGTTTGAAATTTTATTTCATACATTGCGAACCATGCAGCTACCATTTATGGGAAGAACGTCATTGCAAGTTATCACAACTGTAACAATCAACTAGAAAATGACACATTTCATTAGAAGAAATGTCAAATGTTCTTTTGCATTCAATGAAGCTTACCTACCTCCAACGGAAGAAATTCAAGGATGGGTATAATAGAAGCAAAGATGAAATGAGAATTAAGTTTTTTAGAGCTGCTACATTCTAATTAGCTTAAACCTTCATTCCTTTACTTATAAAAAGAACAACTCAAAGCGTTCGTATTGCAATCTTCCGCAACATTCTTAAAGGCTCTTAATAACCTTTGGGAAGAACCGTTAGCTTTGCAAACAAGGTTTTTGAAAGTTCTTCCTATACTTTTGGTGAAACACTTTGTAAAGTATATTTAATCTTTCTATTTTATTTTTATGATTGCCTTGAGTTGGTATTGGAGGTCGGACTTAAGAAAAGCTATACTAATCTATTTGAGTGTATCTCATAGCTAGTAGCTACATTGTTTTATGCCCTCTAAAGTTGGAATCTAGAATAGTGGGCACTAAGGTTTATGCCATCTTGAGCTGGAATCAAGAAGAACAAGTTTGTGTTCATTTGAGTGTGTCTCACGAATGACTTGTTAATTTATTATACCCTATAGAGCTAAAATCTAGAAAAGTGCTGAGTACACTATTTATATTTTCACTATAGAGGGATAGTGAAACCGAAGGCACAAAAGAAGTGTATTCTTAGAAGAGTAGAGTAGGGATAGTTGCCCAAACCACTATAAAAAATTATGTTATTTGTGTGTCATAGTCATATGTGATTGTATTATTTCCTCGCGTTAGAGTATTTAATTAGTTATCTCATTACATCCTCCACATGATCACAAAAAATAAGAAATTGATTAAATAAAGGTTAAGCAAAAAAATTTATAAACCCAATTCACCACTTTCCTCTTGGGTTAAGCTAAACATACTAAGTGACCAAACATCAAAGACAACTTTGAAAGTTTCAAGCAAGTTCTAAAATGTAGCAAAGGTCTGAAAATATTTCAAAGGCATGTCAAAAGAAGGATTCAAGGCTTTAGAGCTCCATAAGTCACTCTAGAGTCAAGTGTAGGTTCCCATAGGATGACTTAACCCAAGAGGGGAGGGGTAAATTGGGTAAATGAAAATTCATTGCTTAACCTTTATTGGATCATTTTCCTCTTTTCGTGCTTATATGTGGTGTGATAAAAAGTGAATAATAGAAATAATGAAAGGCATGAAGAATAAAATAAATGGGTGAACACACAAAGATACACACAAATAAGATGGATTTTATAGTGGTTCAACACCCCGTCCCTACGTTCACTCTTCCAAGAGCATGCACTCATTGTACCTTGGGTTCCACTATATTCCATATAATGAAAATAAATAGTGCTCCCAACACTCTTTTGGTTTTCATGAGCTCAGTAGGAAACTCACTAGTTTCAAAGATTACTAGCAAACTTGTTGGTTTTCTAGATATCACTAATAACTCATACAATGTGGTTTTCATGAGCTCACCATGAACTTACTAGTTTCGAAGATCACTAGTAAACTTGTTGGCTTTTTAGAGCTCAACAACAACTCTCTAGTTTTAAGTTTACTAGAAAACTTATACGCTTTTATATACTATTTCTCTCAAGCATAGTGGAAGATTTGATCTCTCTTTTAGCTCTATATAATACAAAATATTTTCCCATAATGTAAAGATAATGGCCTAGGGATATATAGTTTAAGCTTAAGGATAGATAACTGAAGGTTTAAGCTCTTGGCCATGGGTGGAAGGATTTGCATAAGGTTAAGCACATTTGAAAAGTAATCCTTCACCACATTTGAATCATCCCACCTTTTCTCCTTAAATAGGTTCTTCATAATTTTCAACCGTTAGAGAAGATGAGTTCCATTGAATGCAGAAATGAGAGCAACATTGAATTAATAAGACCGTTTGAGTTTATTTCCATTGAAGTGTAGGTTTTTCTGATTTGTCTCGAGCTGTTGCATCACCATTTAGATAGGAGGATGAGCTATACTAAAAGGTGTTCCATGTTTAACCTATCACAACTTTGAAAATCTTATAGTGTTGCTTATTGTTGAAAATAGTGACTGATATAAGTCTGCAAAATGTCAGTACGAGTGCAGATACCATCTGAATGCTAGTCACATAAATCAATTTTTCTTTGACAAGTCACAGCCTCTCTTTATCTGCATTTGTCTATCATAACTTTCAGATGGATTCTTCCATTGGTTTGTCTGCCAATTAAGCTTCCATAAGAGTGATTTATGTTAAGTCTAACCTCTTTACTAAGCTTGATTTTGATAATGAATAAACAAGTGAGTAAAGAATTAAGGTACTAACAAATCACTTTTTAAGTGTTGTAGTATTAATATCAAAAACAAATTAAAGAAAGTAAAAAAGAAATGCTCAAATAAAAAGATGTTTAAAAGACATTAAAAAGCATTTTGGAACTTGCTTATAAGCTAAGCATGAGAAGATCAAAGGTTAAGAAGAAATTAGATTTACTCAGAAGTAACCGGATGCAACTCAGAATCAGATTAGAAGCATCCTAGAACTTCTTTAGAAGCAAAATTGAACACTAGAAGAAATACAAAAGAAGCACAGAAGTCAAGTCAGTTACATAGAAACATAATAGAAGAAAGTTAACACTACACAGAAGTTAGACAGAACAGGGATGCAATGCACAAAAGCAATGTAGAAGTATTATCATGCTGTACAGAAGAAATGCTGTAACAGAAGTGTTGTCATGCCACACAGAAACTATCCAGAAAATAAGACAAGTAATCAAAATAGAAGATGGATAGAAGTAAGTCAGAAGCAACACAATAATGCACAATAGCAAGTCATAAGCAAAACAATGATGCACAGAAGCAATTCAGAAGGACTATTTTATTACACAGAAGCATCGTAAAACCCCATGATATTACTCGAAAGCAATATAGAAATGCTCGGTCATATAGAACTAAGATAGAAGGAATTTTGATCATATAGAAGCAAACCAGAACATAAGTCAAGTGATCAGAACTATATCAGAAAAATGTTTAGAGTAACAGAAGCAATGCAGAAGCAAAATAACATTATGCAGAAGTAATGCAGAACCTGTTATGGTATATGGAACCAGTGCAGAAATCATGCAAAATCAAAATAAAAGAAATATTAGAGACATGTTCAATTTAACACAATTAAATGAAGATATTCAGAAGTAAAGATTAAGCTTCATAAGTGAACCAAAAGATACTTAGAAGTTCTTTAGAATATTCAAAGATGACCATTAAAGAATAAGACAACAGACAAAAATTCTGAAGAGGATACTGCCAAAAATTTACTAACCATAGAAGTTCCATAGAACCACTTCAGAAATTCTGTTAAGGCATAAACTGAAGCATAAAAGTTCTGAGCACACTACTTAGAATTTTTGAACTTCGATAATGCACAGAAGTCATCACCAAACCTTCCTAACTTGTTTGAAAATGATGCCAAAGGTTGTAACAACTAAAAATTTAAATCCTATATAAAGATGTTTAAGAAAACAACTACAATAACTAAGAAAGATTACCCTAAAAGTCAGTTTGTTGATTAAGAGAAGAGCATTCACAACTTTCCATCATTCAAGTCCATTTGCTACGTCACTACGAAAGTATTTAGAATCCTCAACATCAGATCTACATCAACTTCAAAAGGAGTTTGAATCTGATCTCATTGCTTACTTTATTCTTTCAATTAAGCTTTAACTTTCGTACATATAAGCTTAAAATAAGAGGCATTATTATTGTATACTTTATTTTAAAAAACCAAGAGGTGGTTGGTAAGCTCTATAAAACCAATTGTTTGTGAAAGTTTCTTGTTAGCTTTGAAAACCAGTAAGTTAGTTGGTATGCTTCAAAACTAACGTGCAAGAGTTTTTAGTGAACTTGGAAAACCAATAAGTTGTTGGTAAGCTTGTAAAACCAACAAGTGTTGTAGTGGAACCTGAGTTTAGTAAAGAAGACTGACTCAAAGAAGTAGAGTAGGAACCCAGGAATGGCCAAACCACTATAAATATATTGTGTATATACTACAAATTACTCTTCCTTTCATTTTAAGCACATATAGTAATTTATTGGCCAAAATTTTTAGAAGCTCAATTTACCCCCTCTTGAGTTACCATTCAGTTAGGGACTAGCAAGTGGTATTAGAGCAAACTTCATTAAGTTAATTTTAAAACACCAATATATTAACTTGTGAAGAGATTCAAATGACTAGTATATTCTACAACACGTCTGTAGAAGGGCAATCCACTTCTAGACCTCCACTTTTTGAAGTATCCAATTATGGGTATTGGAAGATGAGAATGCAAAACTTTTGAACTACCACAGATTACCAATTATGGGTCATAGTTAAGAATGATAAGAATGTCACAAACATAGAAGATAAATATATACCTAAAGATATTCAAATAGTAGAACGTGATGCTAAAGCAAAAAATTATCTCTATTGTGCACTATCTTTATCTGTTTGAAAAGATCTCTGCTTGTGACTCAACCAAAGAAATCTGGGTAAAGCTCCAGGTAGCACATGAAGGTACAAATCAAGTAAAAGAAACTAAAATAAATATTCTAGTGCAGGAATATAAAGCCTTCTCCATGAAAGAATCATAAACCATCTCTAAAATGTTTGGAAGGTTTTAGAAAATCACCAATGAACTGAAAAGCTTGGGAGATAAATATGAAGAACCCAGGTTAATTAAGAAAATATTAAGATCTCTATCTAAATTCTAGATGCCTAAGGTAACTACTATGCATGAAGCAAAAGATCTAAGTCAATTGAAAGTAGAAGAACTCATGGGATCATTTATGACCCATGAAATCTTAATGAAATAAAAGGTTTTAGATGAATTTAAAGACAAGTAGATTGCTTTATAAGCCGAATCAAAAAATGAAGAATCTTCAGAAGAAACCTAAGCAAGTGAAGATGATGAGGAAATAACAATGATAACCAAAAGATTTAAAAATATGATCAGAAAGAAGAAATTTAGAAACAACTTCAAAAGCAACAACAGGAGCAAGGAAAAGAAGAAGAAGATTCCAATATGTTACAACTGCAACAAATTTAGACATATGAGATTTGATTGTCTAGAACTAGACAAAAGGCAAGGAGATAAAAAGAAAAGGTATAATTCTTATTTTGATGAAAAGAATATTTCTAACAACAGAAAATTTGAAAAGAAGAAGAAAATAATGATTGCATGAAAAATGTTGGAAAATATGATGCAAGAAAGTTTGAGTGAAGCAGAAGAAGAAAATGAAATTCAATTCAGCTCACTCAAGCCCAAAGAAAAAGATCAGGATGAGCATCATACAGGAATAAACTTCATGGCTATTCATAAAGATGAGATAAATTCAAAAACTAAAACTTCTAATTAAGAAGAATTACTAGATGAATTATACTCATATTTTAAAAATTTAAATGCTAAACATAAAGAAACTAAAAGAGAATTAGAAAAGATAATTTATGAATGTTCTAAGATAAAACAAGAAAATGCTCAACTCAGAACTAACATTAACATAGAACTTAAGCAAAAAAAAGCAGAAAATCATACTCTTAGAAAAATATTAACTTCTACATTATTTAAACTAAAGACAAAGAAGAAAAGTAAAGAAAACTATAAAAAGAAAACTAACAATTTTGAAACAAAACTAGAACCAAAACAAAACTAAATTTGGGTACCAAAAACTGTTGCTGACATACTAAATACTTCAATATCAACATGTAATTATTTAGTAGTATATAAAAAACAATGAGTACCAAAATATTTTGCCACTAAACCACCTAAACCCATTCCTAAATGTATACCACAAATTATAGCTTGATTTTATTACTATGGTGTGCTTGAGAGTCACGAGAAGTAGCAAATGGTATATTGATAGTGGTTGCTCATGACAGGAGAGAAGGAGCTATTCACTGAATTAAAAACTAAAAATAGAGGAATAGTTACCTTTGGAGATAATAGAAAAGGTAGAGTGCTTGAGATTGGTAAAATTAGTCAACCTCCCTCTATTACTATTTCAAATATTTTACTAGTAGAAGGATTAAAACACAATCTGTTAAGCGTTAGTCACTTTTTGTGATAATGGATATAAAGTTGTGTTTGAATCTCATATATGTTCTATAATAGATTGTTCGAATTCAGTTGTAGTACTTAGTAAAAGATGTGAAAATGTGTATTTAATAGATTTAAATGATATCCAAGTAAAATGTCTTGTTGCAAAGAATGAAGAATCCCTGTTGTGGCATAGAAGATTGGAACATGCCAACAAAATCGTGCTTGAAAAACTATACAACAAAGATCTTATGATTGGCTTACCCAAACTAAAATTTGACCAAAATGAATTATGTGACGCTTGCTTAAAAGGAAAGAAAATTAGAGAATCATTCAAATCAAAGAAAGAAGTATACACAACTAAATCACTTTAATTGCTATACATGGATCTTGTTGGACTAACAAGAACTAGAAGTCTTGGAGGGAAATATTATGCGTATGTTATTGTGGATGAATATTCTAAATTCACCTGGATAATGTTTCTTGCTTTTAAAGATGAGACCTTTTCATTCTCTGAAAAATTTACCAAATGAGTACAGAACGAAAAAATTCTCATATAATAGCCATAAGAAGTGATCATGGTGGAGAATTTGAAAATAAAAAATTTACTGCTACTTATGAAAGTAATGGAATTTTACTCACCTTCTCTACACCAAGAACACTTTCGTAAAATGGAGTAGCTGAAAGGAAAAATAGATCCTTGAAAGAAATGGCAAAGACAATGTTGAGTGAATATGATTTACCGCAATAGTTTTGGGTTGAAGCAATAAATACTTCATGCTACATTATTAAAATAATTTATACTAGATCCATACTCAATAAAACTCCATATGAACTATATTATGACAGAAAACCAAACATAGCTCATTTCTACCCTTTTGATTGCAAATGCTTTATTCTTAACAATGGAAAGGAAAATTGTGGCAAATTTATTTTCCTTGGTTATTCCATTATTAGCAAAGCATTCTGAGTCTACAATCTCAAAAATAAGATTGTGAAAGAGTCCATTCATGTAAAATTTGATGAAAGTACTAACCTTTTTAGAAAGATGAGCAATTTTGATAATGATATAGGAGAACATACAACTTTTGTGGAGAAAATAAGAATACAAGATGAAGATAAAGATTCTTCATAAACAAAAACACATAAAGATGAACAAGAACCAGATGATGGACCATCCATTAATGAGGTAAATAATGAAAGTAATGATATTCTTCCAAAAGATTAGAGACTCATGCATGATCATTCTGAAAACAAAGTAATTGGTGATATTTATGATAAAGTAAGAACTAGATCTTCATATCATCAAGTATGTGGTAACTTTACTTTTATTCTCAAATAGAACCAACTTGCATAAGTGAAGCTTTAGAAGATGAAAATTGGATAATAGCCATGCAAGAAGAATTAGATCAATTCGAACGTAACAATGTATAGAAACTTATTCCAAGACCTAACCATCAATCTGTAATAGGAACTAAGTGGGTTTTTAGGAGATGAATCTGGTATAATAATAAGAAATAAAGTAAGACTAGTAGCAAAAGTATTTTGGCAAGAGGAAGGAATAGATTTTAAAGAATCATATGCTCATGTTGCCAGAATTGAAGCCATTAGAATGTTATTAGCATTTGTATCTTTCATGAAGTTCAAGATTTATCAAATGGATGTTAAAAGTGCATTTCTAAATGGTTTTATAAATGAAAAAGTTTATGTAGAATAACCTCCTGGGTTTGAAGATCCTTATGATACAAACCATGTTTTCAAACTCAAGAAAGCTCTCTATGGATTAAAGCAAGCTCTTAAAACATGGTATTTGAGATTAGGTAAATTCTTAATAAATAAGGATTTACAAGAGGTAAAGTAGACACTACACTTTTTATCAAGCATGACAAAAACAATATTCTAATTGTTCAAATTTATGTAGATGATATTATATTTGGTGGAACTAATGATAAATTATGTCAAGACTTTTTCTAAAGTAATGTAAGGAGAATTTGAGATGAGTTTAATGGGTAAGATGAACTTCTTTCTCAGACTTCAAGTGAAATAAATGAAGGAAGGAATCTTTATCCACCAATCAAAATACACTAAGGAACTACTCAGGAAATTTTCTCTAAAAGAGGGAAAGCCATTAGCCACACCAATGAGCACATCCATCAAAATGGATAAGGACAAAAAAGGTAAATCTATCTGTCAAAAATTATATAGAAGCATGATAGGATATCTTTTATATTTAACTGCAAGTAGACTAGATATTATGTTTAATGTATGCATGTGTGCATGATTTTAGTCAAATCCTAAAGAATCACATCTAATTGCTGTTAAAAGAATATTTAGATGCATTTTAGATACTCCGAATCTTGTATTATAGTATCCAAAAGGTTCAATAGTAGTGCTATAAATCTGACTAAGAATCTAGCACTACATTCAAGAACTAAACACATAGAGGTTAGACATCATTTCATTAGAGACCATGTACAAAATCATGATATTTGCTTATAATATATACCAACTGAAAATTAGTTAGTAGACATTTTTACAAAACCTCTTCCAGAAGATAGATTCTACAAAATTAGAAGAGAACTCGGTGCAATAGATCCATGTTCATAAAATACATATTTAATCCTAATATTTAAAAGCCTAAAAATACTTATAAATATTAAATAAAGTGATCCCAAAACATGTCAAAATTATAACAAAAATTTTATCACATCACTTAGAAGCATGACAGAAGTAGCACAAAATCTCTAAAGTTATATTAAAGTGCTTCAAAATTAGCATAGAAACTCTGTCAAACCACTAAAAGTACATCAGAAGCCACACAGAAGTTCTGTAACACTCACTCAGAACTTCTGTCACATGGGTCCGATGAAACCAGTGCTTCTGCAAGCCTAAAACAAATTCTACAAAACTTCTGAGATCATGAACATAGAAGTTTTGTTGAACTTCTATTCCACACAAAACTTCAACCTCTTGAATTCTACCTCTGCGTAAGGACCACAGAACTTTTGAAGCTATTAGCTCAGAAACTCTGTGTAAGTTCTTTATTGCGTAGAACTTTTGTTAAACTTTAACAGAAGCTCCATCCTCTTGTAAAACCCTATGCTTAGAAACTCTGCACCACTATCTCATATATCTGATCTCATTCCATAGAAAGGTGATTCAAAATCCTTTCTTTGTCTACATTTTCATTCCATTAACCTGCTCCCATCTCGATTCACACTAGAAAATTTTCATCTCTAGATCCTCTGAGAAATCCCCCTTTTGAACTCATAAGCTAAAAACTTCATTTGTTGCTACAAATGATGAGGACAAAAAGGGCTAGCAAGTGAGCAAAAATATCAGACTCTAAGGAACGAAGAAGAGAGATGATAGTGGATGAAACATCAAGAAAAAGAAGAAGAATGGAAAATTACATTCTTAAGGTAATCTTCAATAGCAATTCATTTGCTTATACTAAGTTTTGCAAAGATTTCAAGAGTAGAAAAATAGTAAAAGGAAGAGCATTTAATTTTGAAGAATTTGGAGAGAATGGGCTAAATATTGAAGTGATAAACTGGATTAGATTCCAAGGATGGGAAAACTTTATGAGCTATAAGGATAAATCATACACCAGAATGATTCAAGTCCTTGCTGCAAATTTCAATTATATAACACCAGGAAGTCATGAATAGGAAAGCCTAAGATAGATATATCCCTAGAGAATATATGAAATACATTCAATATTCTTGAGATAGAAAATCAAGAAATTGATTGGCCATCAGACAAAATAAGATTGTTTCCAGATTTGGTTAAAGTGGAAATTAAAGAGAATGCAACTTATCTTCATGTCAGTCATCTGAACTTAAATTTGAAGTTAGCTCATATGCTGATATTCAACAACATATATACCAAAAGAGGAGGTACTGATTAGATTTTTGAGAAGGAAGCTAAGATATTATGGGCATTGAAGCACAAGAAAAGGATAGATTTAGTTCAAATCATGGCTAATTAACTTTACTTGGTAAAGACTTCCACTAAGTATTACCTACCTTATGGGATGGTTATGAGCAAGATTATGAAGACAACAAATGTTGGCCTCTCCAAGGAAGATGGAGAAGACTATATGACAAGAGAAGAAATTAATAAGGATACAGTAAAAAGAATTGGCTTTAAGCTAACTCCACAAGGGTGGATCTCCCAAAAGCCAAGAAAAGAAGAGCAAATAAAGAGAACAGAAACTAGAGATGAAGGAAGAAGGCAAGATACTATGGAAGAAGGAATCAGAGAAGAAGCCATAGAAAGGAATGAGGAAGAAACAAAAATAGAAGATAGAAAAGAGAGTATAGTAGTTGTACCCTCTAGACCCTCTTAAACTCAACCTCAATCCTCCATTCCTCCACCTCATCAACCAACCATACCAAACACTTCAATTCCCACTGCACTACCAATCTCACAACATCTAAAAGATAGACTGACTATGATTGAACATTATTTGTCAACTCTAGCCCTTCAAATGAATAGAATGAATCATAATCTTAGCACTACCATGTCTTCTATGATCCAGAGAGCTGATAAGATTGACCAAAGACTTGACTCTCTATAAATCTCTAGCAGAGTCATTCAAAGGTCAAACCTATCAACCAACCTTCTCTCCACCTCCAACTCATTATTCTTTACCTCCACACCATATCTCTCCACCTAGAACAAACTCTCCTGTTATAGTAATGTCTTCCCCCTCACAGTCTCCACATCCATCATCTCCCACAATTCTAGAGGTTGGTCAACCTATGAATCAACCTACCTACATCACTTCCATCATCCCCTATATTTCCCCTCCTTTAACACAAACTTCTCCTCCATCACCACCATCATCAATTCTAACCGCAGAAGACAACATTCAAACTCCCACACATAGTCAGCCTTCCTTTGTATTTCCAAACTTCATTCCCATTGAACCTTTACCCAACTACCTAGAGGGTTATCTTTCAAATCAACATAGAGCATTCTCAAGTATGGAAAGTATTCTACTCAAGTTCTACTTTGTATCATATCTTTTCTTCTACAATACCTTGATTAGACCTAGATGGATCTTATCAGATCTAGAGAACTAATCCCAAAAAGCATTGAGGAAATCCCACCAGAATGAGACAACCCTTTACTTCATCCAGCATGGTTAAGACCTCCTCCAAAATGGTTATTTCCTCCCACTCCTCCACAAACTCCACCACAAAGTCCTCCACACCCTTTTCAAAGAATAGTTGTTGATGATAATCCTAATTTTCTCCTTTGTGTATTCAATCAAATTAGGATGACATATTCAGAGTTCTAGACTAGGTCAAAAATCAACTCTGAAATTGTTAAGATGTTTCTTTCATAGTGCATTCATTTACTCCTCAGGAATATCCATTTTCTAAACTTGAGGATCTTAACACTCTCCATAGGATTCAACTTCTTCCAAATCCTCCACTAAGTCCTAAGAAATACAAAATTCACACTCTTGATAAAGAGTCAATCATTCAATCTTACACCGAGACACTTCTTCAAATGCTACCAGCATCAAAACCTCCTAGAAAATTATTTCCATCTCCCTCAGGTCCCCTTCAACTCTTTCTCATCACTGAGGAAGAAATCTCATTTTACAATTCTGCAAATCTAGAGGCCATTGCTGACAATCTGCCTCTCCCATATCCTCAGATGAATAACACTTTTATTTAACATAGGATAAGGCAGATACAGTCTAAATCAATTCCTTCCCAAAACCAAAAACTTCATCTTCACCTTCTACCAAAACAAAAGCCACAAAAGCCCCTGTATCCCAAAACCAAAAATAACCAAAAAACCTCTTGGTGTCCCAAAACCAAAATCACCACCAAAACCATCACCTTCTACACCTTCATCTCATCCATCCACTTCCAAACCCAAGAGAAAGCCAAGAATTCTACCTCCAAAGGAACATAAAAGGCTCCTCTTTCTAGAATAACCATGTACCATCAAGAATATACTACCCACATTAATGCCAATACAAAAGCCCTCTTAGAAGGGATTCCTCTAGCCAACTACTCAACCCAAAATTTTGAAAAATTGTATTGACTTCATGTATGTTTCATCATGTGGAACACCTGCATACACTTATGAACCCCCCACTATAATTCCAAAATATCTCACCTTCATTCCTCCTCTTGCTTCTAAAGTCAAGAAAGTTATTTCTAAACTAAAGTCATCCCCCATAAAACCGTCATCCTCGACAACCATAAAGACTCTACTCTCTCCTCTAATAATCCCCATTTTTTCCCTCTCACATACACTAAAAAACCAAGAAACTGATTGCTATACTTAAAACTCACATCTTCCTATTTTGACTTCTTGTGTGATGTATCTGAGTATCAGATGTCTTTTCTGTTGTGTGATGAATCTTTGCTATGTAATTATTGTTATGGAAATTTTTATCTTGATAATACAATTCATTCCTTCTTTACTGCATTTTTTTATTATGACAAAAAAGGGGGAGAAAAATAGAAGAAAAATTCAAAAAGCATGAATTTTTTAGATTTCAGAATATTAAGAGTACATACTCGGGGGGAGCTCACCCATGTAGGGGGAGCCCAAAGCATGATGGATATATTCCATATTCTAAAATTTTAGTGAAAGGTTATCACTTAAATATTTTATCATCATCAAAAAGGGGGAGAATGTTAAATTTAACCCCTTTACTAAGCTTGATTTTGACAATGAACAAACAAGTGAGTGACGAATCAAGGTACTAACAAATTACTTTCTAAGTGTTATAGTATTAATATCAAAAATATATTAAGGAAAGTAATAAAGGAATGGTCAAATAAAAAGATATTCAAAAGTCACTAAAAGCATTTCAGAACTTGCTTATAAGCTAAGCATGAAAAGATCAAAGGTTAAGAAGAAATCAAATTTACTCAGAAGCAACTGGATGCAACTCAAAATCAGATCAGAGCATCTAAAACTTCTTTAGAAGCAAAATTGAACACCAAAAAAAACATAGAAGAAGCATAGAAGTCAATTTAGTTATATAGAAATGTAATAGAATAAAGTTAACACTACACAAAAGTTAGACAGAAAAGGGATATAATGCACAAAAGTAATGCAGAAGTGTTATCATGCTGCACAGAAGCAATGCTGTACTACTAAGAAACACAACAGAAGTGTTATCACGCCACACAAAAACTATCCAGAAAGAAGATAAGTAATCAGAACAAAAGATGCACAGAAGTAAGTCAGAAGCAACACAATAATGCATAGAAGTAATTTAGAAGGACTATTTTATTACACAAAAGCATCACAGAACCCCATGATATTACTCAGAAGCAATATAGAAATGCTCAATCACACAAAAATAAGATACAAGGAATTTTGATTACACAAAAGCAAACAAGAAGATAAGTCAAGTGATCTCAAGTGATCAAAACCATATCAGAAGAATTTTTGGAGTAACAGAAGCAATGCAGAAGCAAAACAACATTATGTAGAAGTAATGCAGAACTTGTTATGGTACACAGAAGTAGTGTAGAAATCATGCAGAATTAAGATAGAAGAAATATCAGAGACATGTTCAATTCAACATGATTAAATGAAGATATTCAGAAGTAAAGATTAAGCTTCATAAGTGAACTAGAAGATACTCAGAAGTTCTTTAGAAGACTCAAAGATGACTATTGAAGAATAAGACAATGGACAAAATTTTTGAAAAGGATACTGCTAAAAATTTACTAACCATTGAAGTTCCATAGAACCACTTCAGAAATTCTATTAAGGCATAAACCAAAGTACAGAAGTTTTGAGCACATTATTCAGAATTTTTGAACTCCGATAATGCACAGAAGTCATCACTAAACCTGTCTAACTTGTTTGAAAATGATGCCAAAGGTTGCAACAGCTAAAAATTCAAATCCTATATAAAGAGAATTAAGAAAACAACTATAATAACCAAGAAAGATTATGCTAAAAATTAGTTTGTTGATTAAGAGAAGAGCATTCACAACTTTCCATCATTCAACTCAATCTGCTACGTCACTGCTAAAGCATTTAGAATCCTCAACATCAGATCTACATCAACTTCAAAAGGAGTTTGAATCTGATCTCATTGCTTACTTTATTCTTTCAATTAAGCTTTAGCTTTCATACATATAAGCTTAAAATAAGAGGCATTGCTATTATATACTTTATTTTAAAAAACCAAGAGTTGATTGGTAAGCTCGATAAACCAACTATTTGTAAAAGTTTTTAGTTAGCTTTGAAAACCAGTAAGTTAGTTGGTATGCTTGAATACCAGCATGTAAGAGTTTCTGGTGAACTTAGAAAACCAGTAAGTTGTTAGTGAGCTTGTAAAACCAACAAGTGTTATAGTGGAACCTGAGTTCAGTAAAGAAGACTAACTCAGAAAAGTAGAGTAGGAACTCAAGAAGGTCCGAACCATTATAAAAATACTGTATATGTGCTACAAATTACTCTATCTTTCATTTTAAGCACATATAGTAATTTATTGGCCAAAATTTTTAGAAGCTCAATTCAACTCCCCTCTTGAGCTACCATTTAGTTAGGAACCAACAATTTATCTATTATAAGTAGCAGATGAACTTTGAATGACACAGATGAAGTTGAACTGACTGATAAACAAACTCTGCTTTATTTGACTGAATTCGTCTGGGAGATTTGTTTGTTGGTCGATCCTTCATCTATGTGCTCTATCTGTTGTAAATAACAGACTAACTCTAGGTGGCACTAACAAAGTTGGGCTAATTGATTGACAAACTTCTCCTTCTATACTAATAGATGAAGCGAGATGTTTTTCCTTTATTCTTTATTTGTTTGTTGGAGGTGGCAGATGAAGTTCACTTTGTCTTGTTCTAACAAAGAAGTATAGTATTCTTCTTTTGTTCCTCATTATTTGTTAGAGGTGGCCAATGAAGCTTGCTTTAACTTTCTCGAATAGATAAAGTGTAATATTCATCTGATGTAAGCGATAGACAAACTATGTCCGGCTTTGTCTTGGATGGAGTATTTTGCATGTTGCATGGGTTTGTCTATTGTAAGTTGTAGATGATCGTGCTTTTGTTTGTTGAGGCCCATTTTGGTCCAAGCAGCTACTTCATCTATTCAACTTCATCTATGCTTACTATGCAACTTCTACTTCATCTTCTTCTTTAGCTAATGCTTAATCTATCATAAGTAATAGATGAACTTTTGATCAGCAGATGAAGAGAAGTTCTTTAACTATTCTATGCACTTTGAGTAACATAAGGGGTTTATTCTTACAACTTCGTTATTTCTTCATTCTTGGTTTGTCTGTCTTGGCTCAGCTAAAGTTGCACTCCCTTATTCATTCAAGTTGCCCTTTTGTCCTTAGATGAATCCATTCTTCTAACTTTGTTGATCAAACATAGTTTTCTTCTCTTTGTGCATCACTATCTGGGTGGTAATTTTTTCTTTCTTTCTTTGGTTGAGTATTTGATAAAGCATTTTCTTCTTTATTCATCATAGACAAGCTTTGTCTAGTTGGTGTGGATAGTTCAAATTTCTCAAATAGCTTTATGCTCTTCGACCTTGGCTTCATTTTCAATTTCTTTATCTTGCATTTGTTTATTGAAATTTTTTTGAATAGACAACACAAGCTCATTTTAATGCATTTTTGAAGCTTTGTTTGTCTCTCATTGCTTTTGTTCATGGAAGCTTCTTTTAGACAATTGCAACCTTTTTTATTTTTTGTCTTTTGCTTTTTTCTTCTTCGTCTTCCACGATTTTCATTAGTTTAGCTCCTTTTGGAATAGAGCAGATAGTTGTGGCAGTTTGTTGCAGATGATCATGATCCTGCACTTAAACTTTTCTGTAATTGCTACATTGTTATCTTTCATATATAATATCAGAAAGTATTTTATCCTCATGTGATTGTAATATTTTATATAGTAGGGATAATATACATCTTTATTTAATATATAATATGAAATCTTGAGTAATTATGGTGCTTAATATATTATTTAGCAAATTTATTTTGTAAAGAGTAATTAATGTTATGTGCACCATAAAGTAAAGACTGTATGCTTGTATAATTAAACATTCAGGATTATGTTTTTATGTTAATTAATATTTATCAATTCATAATCATACATATGATTGTTAGAGATTTAACCATACAGGTTTCTTATCTTAATACAAGTTTTGTTATTATCAAAATCATACACAATAATAATAAGTTTAGATTGAAAACAACTTTCCGAGGATCCTTTAGAAGAAAGAATGGAACTTTGGAAGTCTAGAAGACTAGCTATAAGTGGTAGTTGGGTTTGTTAGAGGAAACTTTAGAGGAAACTTCAGAGGAAGCAATTCAACCCTTTAGAGTTCTGAAGTGGCTACTAGAATGTGACTTGGTCTTCAAAACATCCTTTAGAGGAAGGAATTTGCTAAACCCAGAAGTGTAAAATTAAATGCGCAATAGAAATTAACAACCTCACCCAATCTTTAGAGTTCTAGAAGTAATTTTTGAAGTCTTGAAATGCTTGTTGGTGATTTTTTGATTGAGTAAATTGTAAGTCATAAAAAACGTAAGAAAATTTCTAGAGATATAAATAATGGCTACATTATTTTCTAAGGGATATAAATAGAGGATTAAATCACTAGAGGAATTTAGTTGAGTAATTAAAAGAGCATTAGCAAGCATTTACACACATTCAAGTTTTCTTCTAATGAAAAGATTCAACTCCTACTGCGTTGCACTCTGGTCAAAAGCTTAAAGCCACAACTTCAGCAACTAAAAAGAGTCTAAGTTTTCTGTTCCTTATTGAATACTTCATTTATTACCTTGTTCTTTATTTGTGTATACATCTACCTAAGTAAGAGGCGCTTTCCCTATATAAATTACATTCTATTTCATTATTTCTATAAGTAAGGGGCGTGTAGTATTATTGTTTTGATTCAGAAAATAAGAGAAACTTGCTACTGATTATAAGAGTTTATTGGTGAGTTTGGAAAAATTAACTTGTTGTTGCTTGAAAGGTGTTAGTGGAACCTAAGACAGTAGAGGAAACTATCTTAGAGAGTGAAGTAGGAAAATACCTATCTATTGGGTTGTGTATTATTTCCATTTCTTTCCTAGCATAAATTGTTTTTAATTTGGCCAATGTTTTTAAAAGATTAATTCACCCCCCTTCTTAAGTTACCTTCTATAAGGGAACAATTGATTTTTCTAAAGTTACTAAACCATTATATAATCTCATTGAAAAAGATACTCTATTTGACTTTGATGAAAATTATTTGCAAGCATTTAATAGGTTATAACAGAAACTAATTTCTACACCAATATTGATGATGCCTAATTGGAATCTACCATTTCAAGTGATGTGTGATGCTGACCCTACAATGGAAGTAGTTTTTGGGTAAAGACATGATAAGATCTTTCGAGCCATCTACTATTCAAGTTGTACATTGGACAATGCATAAAAAAATTACACCACAATTGAGAAATAGATGCTTGTAGTGGTGTTAGATTTAGACAAGTTTCGATCATACATCATTGGGTCGAAAGTTATGGTCTACACCGATCATGTCTCCATTTGCTATTTGTTCTCAAAGAAAGATGCCAAGCCTCACTTGATTTGGTGGATATTGCTATTACAATAGATTTGAGATAAAGAGGAAGTAAAAATGTTGTAGCTAATCACTTGTCTCATTTGGAGCAACAAGGAACAAAAGAGGAGAAGTCAATTCAAGAAGCATTTCCAAATGAGCAACTCTTTTCTATGAATGGGAAGTTTCCATGGTATACAAATTTTGTTAATTACATAGCTTATGGGACTTTACCTCTAGATCTTTCATGATGATAGAGGAAAAGTTTTTGCCTGATGTGAAAGCTTAGTTGTGGATAATCTGATCCTTTTCGAACTATGTCAAGATCATATCATTAGAAGATGTGTTCCTTAAGAAGAGGTTCAAGATATCATTCAACAATGCCATTCGTCTCCATATGGTGGTCATTTTAGAGCCATAAGAATTGTTGCAAAGGTACTATAATTAGGTTTTTACTAGCTAACTCTATTCCGAGATATAAATTTGTGAAGACTTGTGATCATTGTCAGTGCCTTAGCACAATCTCAAGACATCATGAGTTACCATTAACTAATATCTCAGAAATGGAGAATTTTTATGCATGGGGGATAGACTTCATGGGTCCCTACCCTCTTTCATTTAACCAATCTTATATTTTGCTAGTAGTTGATTATGTTTCCATGAGGGTGGAATGTAACCCCTTGCTCCTAGGGTGCTACTATCTTATATCCCAAAGAAGGATTCTACCAGAAATCTGACAGAGTCTCTACTAAAATATAAGGATTCTGTACCTATACAACATTCCTCACATAACAATATATCTCTAATCATTAATTAATTCATTGACACAAGCAATAATACACACTCAAATACTACCCAGAATTGTAAGCTGCATTACAATGGCAAATGGCATAACTGGACCTAAATGAAAATACATCCACACACATCACACACATTCTACCATAATGACATGCCAATACAAATACCTCATACATAACTCAATATACATCATAACTTGAATCTTATCAAATTACAAATTCATGTCTATCATGGGGGATTCTAGCCCCCCAAATTCATCAAAACATTATGAAGACCATTGTCTAATCCCAATCATGAGCACCAACCCCTGGTTGGGCTCCATCGCCTTACTTATCAACTAAAAACCACAAATAAAATAGCATGAGTCTGGGCAAACTTAGCAAGTAGGCAAGGCAGAAAACAATGATAAATAATCCATTAAAATAACATGTTCAAATCCAACACATGCATAAATCCATGGTATGTAGAAGTGCACGACAATGCAACATGTTCCTATGCCCATAATGCATATGTTTGCCTGTTACCAATACATAACTCGCCAAGATTAAACACATCCTCTAAATGCATTGTCATCATCAATTCTTTCTCACAATAGGGACTTATATACAATCTTATCATCAAGGCATCCTCATCAAGACATATTCATCATCAATACTTCATTACCAAGACATACTCGTTATCGGGACCCACTAGGAACAAGAATACAACCCTCTCCCCTCTTCGACATGCAAATGGTCCTTCCTTATACCCCCAGCTAGGAAGCCTACTAGGTCCATGATAGTTCTCCCACTGCCTTCCATAGTACCCCGCCCTCATTGCTCCATAGGGATGACAACTTCACCACTCACATCTAGTAAAAAGATCAAGTGTATTGTACTCGCAAGTAACAGACTACCACTACTCAAATAACATATATCATGTGTCCAAACATATCCATGCCACCAAGTCACCTCCACACCCCACAGGTGTCATATTTATATAATATCCATGTTATCCGAGCATCCATGGCACTAAGGCATATTCACATCCCATAGGTGTCACACCATATCCATGGCACCAAGGCATATCATATCCACACCTCACAGATGTTATATTGTGTCCATGCCGCCTAGGCATATCCACACTCATGGGTGTTATATAACATCCATGCCACCCAGGCACATCATATTATATCTATGCCATCCCGGCATATCATATCAGATCCATATCATAATTACACTGCCCCATCCTCTATCATGCCTCTCAAGCATAACTATATCACATAAGAGTCGCAAGTCATCAAATCACATCAATACTACACTATCATCAAGATAACATCATATCTTACATAGACCAATCATACCCCCAATGGCTCACGACTCATAATGAAATGCCGTGCAATGCCATATCAAAGAAGCCTGCTTATCTTAATGGAAAATAATTTCACAAATCCCCAAGTGCCATAACTTAGCTTCCAATCAATGCTCAATTGTCCCTACACATATAACATGTACCAAAATTCAATTTACACATGTTTCAAATGGAAAATTCTACTCAATTCATAAAATAGGTGAAACCCCCCTAATCACCTCATTAGGGTTTATTCTTATCTCATTACTCAATTATACATTCCAAACACTTATTCTAATGAAAATTATTACTCATTTTAAGTTGTGACTACATATGGCCCAATTTTGGGGATGTTTACTCAAAACACTACTTTAGTAACTTCTCCACTTAAAACACCCTACTTATGGTTAATTGTCATCCCTAAATATCACTTTACTCATTTCCACAATTGGGTAAGTGCAATAAATACAAAACAACCCTTAACCAATCTTTATGAACATGATTTACAAGATAATAAAAATTCAGCTTTGTACCTCCTCTTCAAACTACCATATGAAGGGTTCTTAAACATTATTTCAACATGGAAATTATCATGATTTCAAGGGGATAACCCAACCTATTTTCTGTCCTATTTCATGTAAAATTTCAAGCTAAATAAACATAATTCCTAGGTGCCACGATCTACCCATATTACTATCCATTTATGGGATACTTTTCAAAATGCATTTCAAGTGCAAATTTCCACTCTAATGAACCCCTATTGCTACCCACAATTTAACCACTCCTTAATCATTCATTTAGTGCATCTTATACTTTGTTTTAATGCTTAACTAATGGTCAATTAGAGGCCTTAATCAAATCATTCAAATCTACTTTGTTTCCCATAGAAGCATTCCATCAAATACTTGATATGCATCACTTAAATTGCAAATTTTTAGCAAGGTGCATCAAGTGAAATTTATTTCTAGCAACATACACTAAATGTTTTAACATAATTATCATCAAAACAACTTTCTAATGAATACATTCTACTCCAAAATCACTTAAATTTCTATCCCATCTCATTATCCATGAAATACCATCCTCACGTGCAAAAACGTGATGGATAGCCACATACATGATTTCCCCAATGTCAAAACATATTAATATTGCTGCCATAAACATTAGGATCATTTCCCCCATGAAAATCTGAATTTAGATCATCCAAAAATTCACAAAAATCTACATAACAACCCTATTAAAATAGAAATTCGAAATGAATTTAGGAAAAAATACTTACCACATTTTCTTTGGGTTGTTTTCACCACAAGAATGGAAATCCACTCAATTCTTCAAGCTTCTTCCCATGAATTGCAGCAAGATGGGTTTTTCCTTGATGAAAATAGATTTTTCTTCTCTCCTTTACCATCCAAACAAGGGGGTTTTGAGTGCCAAGTTGCATAGATGATGCTTACAAGCATTTAGGGAAATTTTTCTTGCAAAAATCAAGGGAAAATGGGATGTGAATGGGTTGTTGCATAGGTTGGGTTGGAAATGGGGAGAGAATAAGAACTGAATGAGGTAAAGGGAGGTGGTGGAGTACTTAACTATGTCTCCCTTTGGGTACTCCATAGGTGCAATCTTTATGTCATACACATGCACCCCTTCTTTTGCAATAATTACTTTAATTAACTATGAGTAATATTATCACACCTCTCCCAGGGGCCTATGCATTTTAACAGTACTCTATA
>JAYJMB010054036.1:0-28250 GCA_036873735.1 Pouteria campechiana
TAATCTTAATTCATATAATTGATACCGATGCCCAATTTCAAATTAAGCATACAATTGAACCTTAGTCCATAAAACATCCTCAATCCAAACATGTATCCAATTTCCAATTCAAACATCTCCAATGTAAGTATGCATTCAATTTTCAATCAAATTTCATACATTCTTCATATGCAAAAGTCCAATACTCATAGTCAACCATCCAAACAGCTAGATGAAGCCATAACACAAAATCCACTTTCTATCCATACCTAAAAGATACAGTTTTAACAATCACTTGCTTCCATCAAATTTATTAATCAAGGGATCTGAATTTCACAACAAAATTTCCATATCAATACTACACGAAAATACATGAATTCACTAGTCACATAATTAACTAAAAAAGTTCAAGTAGAATCCAATGTGAATCCCACACACATACCAATAAGCATTTCCAATCATGTTACACATAACAATTTATTCAATTCAACCTGTTCAAAAATAAAGTCCTTCAATTCATTATAGAACTCTTTCAATTATGAACTATTTACATATTGTTACTATAGCATGCACAAACATATCATTCATCATAACCAACACATAATTCATTACAGAACTCTTTCAATTCTGAACTATTTACATATTGTTACTATAGCATGTCATATCCAAATCAAGTAATCAAACCAATAAAGTTCACATGATCATATTTAACCAAAGGAATCTAAAGATTTCATCACAAATCATTTAAGCAATCCAAAAATGATTTTAGCTTTCAACATTCATTCAAAAACTTCATAGTTCCTCATTTTGCTTTCAATTGCACTATAAATCCATAATATGAAATGCATCTAAGCACCACCTTGCTTCCCTGGGCTATTCTGGTCATAGGCATACTCTATTCTGAAATTACAATTGTGATATCATAGCACTATCACTTTCATTCCAAATCATATCCACTATACGATATCATATCAAATCACAATTATTAATTCACAATTATCATTCATGTTCATTCCATATGGATATTCTTCATACATAGTCAAAACAATTCTTCATATAATATTAACCCACTATCATTTACCTGCCCTTTATTTCCTTACTCATGCCTTCAAATTATTCTGTAACTCAATGTTCTTACAAGTTCCTATGGTATGTCATTTCTTATCTCTAATAGCCTATTGCCATCATGAGAATTTAGCCCTATCACACAAAGTAGCAATAGTTATTACTTAATGCCTGGGACTTATCACACAGATAAGTCATAGGTTTTGATAACATTCTATCATGCCCCACCTTCCGATGCATGACTTACCCTTTTTAACTGGATTTCACCAAGAGTTACCCACTTTTAGGGTGGGGTGTTTGAATTTTAGTAACACCCCTCCTCCCTCGAGCATTACTAGTGGTAAATTCAAAGAAAATTCTGGCAGAATCTCCCATGATTTATCACTATTATACTGCATACAACATGTTAAACCATAATAATTATATAACAAATACCCTCAAATATGCAAATATAATATGGCCACCTCCAGGCCCTATCATTTTCTACACAAATTATATAGCTGCCGCCTCCAAAACACACATCATTACAACACCTACAGACCAAGATTGGGGTATACTCTACCCTAGCTGTCAAATCATATACACCTAAGCCATAAAATGACATGTTGTAAAACTAAGTAATGATACATGTCTAATATATATCCAAAATTCATCCAATAATATATCATCATACATCATGAAAAGGAGTAAAGCCTCTACTGGTGTCACGGCCTAGCCCTGTCAAGAGACCCAACACCCTATTGAGCTCTATCCTCTGACTTGTCAGCTAAAAATTTAAACAAAAGGGTGAGTCTGTGCAAAAATTAGTAAGCAGGTAAGCAAAAAAATATGACTGTAAATAATGTAATAAACAGCAGCAAGTAGAATAGTAAATAATGATGCAAACAGGTAAAACATGTCATGCCATATACAGGATGTCATAGTCAGTCAGTGGCCAAGTTCATTAAGATTTTAATGTTAACATCTCATTAATTATTTCATACACATACTCATAATGATATCATATACATAGTTAACTAGTCAATACCAGCTCGAATACCGATACATCATACTACCCTTTTGTATTTGTCAATCCACAATTACCTCTTATACCAGTATACTACTCCACCATCATCCACACACTCCACAATCATCCACACACTCCTCAACCATCTACACACTCCTTCTCGAGAGGCACACAAACCAAAATACTATTCTTTCACTCTTCAGCACGTTAGGTCCATCCTGGCACTCCCGGCTAGGAGCCTGCCAGGCCCACACAGCCATAATTCTGTATCCAGTGGCGCCTCGCCCTCATCACCTCACAAGAGTACCAGTTCTCCATCAACACGCCTATACAAGCAACTCAGGCCAATCATAGCAATCAAGCCATCCAGGCCAATAGCAATGCCTATCCGCGCCGGTTGCCCAAACAACCACCCACTGGCCAACTAAGCCACTCCTCGCCACATGGCGGACACAGGTTGGGCCCACGGCCATCATAATATATATATATATATATCACACTAGGCTCTACGCCAGTCAAGCACCAAAAGCAGAATTTACCAGCACTCCCAGAGGAATAGAATACATATACATAATTTCTAAAATAAAATTCTTATTTACTAGTTTACAAGTATACAATTGACCTAAAAATATTTTTATATATTTCCAATAATATGAAAAATATTTGATGCAAATTTTAGGTTAAATAATGTAAATTGATCAATTTAAAATTAAAATATAAAAATATAAAGGAAAAATGTTAGACAGAATTATACATCTTTTTTGCCCCTCAAAAGTTTTAAGTCAATTCCACATAATATAATAGAAGTTTTGTAAAAATTTTAGATTAAATTATTTCAAAATGAGAAGATTAAAAATAAAGCAAAATTTCAAATGGATGGGACGCTATCAGCATCTCATTTTCAAGGTATTTAATGTTCATATCATTTTGAGGGGGTCAAATGGTGGAATTTATTCTTAAAATTTAATATTATAGTATTTATTTTAACCTCACATTTTTATTTTTGCAAAATAACATCATGAAATTGGGTTTTAATCAACCTCAAGAGGAGTACTTGGTAAGGTGTTCTGTCAGTGCACTATTCATCCAAATTCCATTATTTTCAATACAGTTTAATTCATACTAATATCTCGTCATTGTATATAAATTTATAACTATGATAGAGTGTGAATGCTTGGTTGGATTGGGATAGTAGAGATCCACTATTAGTTGATATACATGAGATGATGTGAGTGTGTAAATGGATGATTGATGGAGATAAGGATTATCCCATAATTTTTTGTTTATGGTATATTATGCATGTAAGAAATTGTGGGGATGAATGAATGAGTGAAGGTGTTTATGGATGGAATGGAAAACATTCCATGACTTGTATTGACATAATGATATGATACGGTTCCTGAATGACATAGTTATTATATATGGTGCTTATATGGCACGTGTATGCTATAAGATGACCAGAGTGGCCTAGATTAAGGCATGGTGTGATGGCATTGACATGTGTTGTTCATATTTGGGTTTAAAATATGTTGTTCTTGGTTTATTATTATTTATATTATGCCTACTTACTAATTTCACCCAAAACTCACGCCTTCTTATTTTAATTTTTTAGCTGGCAAGTTAGGTAAAGAATCCCAACTGTGGATTGGGACTGATGAGCAAGACCATAAGAGATCTTTGCGTGATGTAGTATGATGAATTGAGATTATAATCCCAAAGGATAATTGTATACTTGTAAAGTTCATGATGTATTTGTATGATTGTTGAATTGTATTCAAAAGATTTCATATGATGTATAATCCAATGTATGGCATGTCATAGTGATTTAACTATATTGTTGTGATAATATAGTTATCATAACAATATATTCTTGGCCTAACAACCATGGGTATGAGTGTGAGTTATGGTTTGTATTAAAAATTTATAATTATCAAGATTTTATTATATATAATTGATGTATGCGAGGTTTAGATTCTCATATTTCAGGATAGACTTTGCCAAATTTTTAGCAAAAATTTTCCTTAAAAATAGAGAAATTACAAAAGAATGGTGAAACGCATAAGCCCCTAGGCGGGGCATTACAAATATTCATCTACATAAGCATATATCATTATTTCATCCTTTGCCTCCTGGCATTCTAATTCATACATACTCCTTTGCAATATATCATTACTGAAGTCAATCTTTTTACTAAGGCATTCTCATTCACATACGTTTATCATTCTCATATGATGACTATGATAGACCTCGTCATTCATACATATGCACCTTATGTTATTTTTGTTTTTTATATATTTTTAGTTTGTTTCATAGAATTTACCAAATGTAATTACCATGTTGTCTCCTTTTTCAATGTACGATTGAATTACCCCTATAATCCCAGCTACTAATGTTGTCGGATCCATGATATCAACATTGTTCTTTCTATGGTATCTTATCTTCATTGAAGCACAAGAATATCAGGTGCACCATTTACATTTACTAAGGGAATTAGATATAGTAGTTATAAGGCCTTACTGTTCAACTTTAACTTTTTATATGTATGTTTCACTTGGATTATATCATATCCATGCCATTAAGTCACCCATGCTATCAATCATAAAGCACTTATACTATCAAGGCACATCCATACATTGGGGGAGTTATATCATATCTTTACACACTCATATTTTTAAGCCAAGGCATATTTAAACTCATCTCATGTTTACATCACATCGGTGCCCCCAAGGCACTACCATGGTCACATCAGATTCATGTTATTCAGGCACTATTGTAAGTGTAGCATATTTGTGCCACTCAGGTACTATCATAGTCATATCATGTCTGGGCCATCGAGGCACAGCCATATCATATCATATCAGTGTTAATCCAAGCACAACCATATCATGTCATATCAGTGTCAATCAAGGCATGAACATATTATATCATGTCAGTGCTAATCTAGGCACGACCATATCATGCATATCAATGCCAATGTAGGTATGGCCATATTATATCATGTCATATTAGGCAACTCGGGTATTTCATGTCCATATCTAACCAGTGTTACATCAAAATCAAATACATTTTCCACCAAGGTCCATACTTATTCATGTCATATTCGTGCCATTTCGGCACTGTTATAGTCTATAATGTTTGTGCCACCCAAACATGGTCATGGTTACATCATTTCTATGCCATCTAGGCACTACCAAGTGCATATCATGCCCGTGCCATCACAGGCACTATCATATTCATTTCATATTTGTGCCCTCATTGGCACTAGTACAAGCATATCATATTCGGCTATTCGCAGATGACATATGTCACCACCACGCTCACTATTCTTATTACATGATTCCATTATTTTATCACGCCTCATGAGGAAGATAACATTCAAGTGATACCATCATTTCATTAGAAACCAAATCAATTGAACACATATAACAAAATTCAAATCTCACAATAACGTATGAAAACATATGATTCCATCTTGAATCAATTAACCCAATACAGAGAATTTAATTCCCATGACCAATTCATGACACGACATTCCAATCAAATTACCAGATAAATAACAACATTTAAACATAGTACCTATATAATAAATTATGGGATACTCATCATTCTCATCAACCATCAATCCAAACAATCACATATAACAAAAAGATGACCATGGGATATTCACAAATTCATTACATAAATGAACTATCATTGAAGACAAGGTGCTCGTAATCATGGGACTTTCATTATCCCATTCATTCATACATCCATACATGAGCAAAACAAACAAGCCTACTTACCTTAATGAAGCACTATTTCTAACTTATTTTTCAATCCATGATCAATGACCCTACATATAGAACATATATCAATATTCAGTCTCACATAGGTTTCAAATAGAATTTCTACTATTTCAAGCTAACAAATGGGGGATCTTTAAATACCTTTCAACATAGAATTGGGCATGGGTTTCAAGTGCATAAACCCATTGCTTTTTTTTGTCTTTAATGCATCATTCCTAGTCAAATAAACATGATTATTAGGTGTCATAAACTACCCACATAGCTACCCATTTGTGGGGGCTCTTCTAAACACATTCCTTATGCACATTTTCACTCCAATGGGCCTCTATTGTTGCCTTCCTTTTAACCCCTCTTCAATCATTCTTTTAAAACATCCAAAACCTCATTAAAATGCCTAATTAGTAGCCACTTAGGGGTTGTAATGAAACCCTTTAATTCCAACTTACATTTCATTGAAGCATTTTATCAAATATGTGATATGCATCATTGAAGTTGCAAAATTCAATAAGGTAACATCAAAGAATTTTCATTTCCAACAATAAACATCTCCATGCAACATGATTAGTAATTAAACAGCCTTAAAAATCAGTCAATTAAACCATTAATTTGTTCAATTCATTACTATAGCAACCCATACACGCATGACCTTCCCAACCTTCAAATGGGTGGCTGTCCACTTCATTGGATAGCAATAAGCTTGGATTTAATGTGCCCAAATCATTACAAAGGTGTAATCACGCCTATATGAATTTTCCCCATCAAAATCACAACTTATCCATATTAACCCCCCACCCATGTTGTTGCTCATGAATGGGGAAAACCCTAGCAACAAAAACCTAAAAAAAATTGGAATGAGGGAGAAGCTTACCACTGGACTTGCACGTGTCTCCCACCACAAAATGATGCTCTTAAATTCTATATTTTAAACCATTTCAAGCACACACCACAATTACACTAGCACTACGACTCAGCATTTAGGCATCGTGGCGCCCATCCCACTGCCCATTATTTTCCTTTCACTTAATTCTCATGTAATTCATACATATATGCAATTCAAAACACTTTTCTTTATCTCAATTTATCTCATCATACCCAAACTGAATATTTTGTAAAAATTTTTCTCAACCCAAAATCTTGGGGCGTCACACTCATTATTGACATCAACTCAAATGAGCTTTCCAAATATACTGAGAGGTAACTTAGCTCTTTCATATTTATATGGTTGTTGCATAATTTTTATATTCTTATTTCTTACTTTCATGCCTTGATATATGATTCTTATTTATTAATCTTGTGAACAAAATTGTCTAACACTGAGAATGGTCAAGAAAAATAAGTACATTATGAAAATGATATGCTTGTACCTCGAGTGGGTCAGGATTATAACTCTTTTATTTTTTTATGAGAAACCTCGACCTGTGAGTGACCCTCAATATTTTATCAGATATGCATTTCATTAAAGGTGGTAGATTCAATTTGCTACTCATCTAAAACTATTTATTATTTTTCACTATTTACAGGGCTTCTTATGACTCATATGATGTGTAACTATGAGTTTGAAGTTTATATACTATCATCTATTTGTGATTTGTGATGTTTAATCACCTATTTATGCAAGAATAGACATTACAATTGTAATTGCGAAATTTGATATAAAAACACTCAACTATATCAAATATAGTGGCTTTTCTTGTTATATTTTTCACAAATGCGGCTAAATGTTATAAAATAATGCCAATCCTCTAACCAAATAATTAATTTTTATACGCAATCAAATTTTTGGCTGCCTATAAGCTAAATGTAGCTGAATTTTTAGCTTGCATTTGGTCAATTGCATCAAGGCATATATAACCAACAAGCCTTGGCCTAATGCAACCAAATTTAGATTTAATTCAGCCAAAACAGTGACTACATTAAGTGACTTTTGTTGTGGTGACATGCCATTAAATGCGTGCGTATGGAACGAAATATCGCAAGAGGCAGGAAGCAATTAACAAGCCCTACTACCAATGTAACAAATTAACCAACGCAAAAAATGCGTACCTTTTGTAGCAGCTAAAATTCCAGGAAATTTGACTGCTGGTCAAATTTTGTTTGCTGGCTGGACATGAAATCATAGTGAAGAAAATCACGTCAATCCTTACAACGTAAATGCCTTTGATTTGAAAAATAAGAAGGATGATTTTCTATGCACGCCATGTCTATTATTTATGCCCTCTTATGAATGACGATGCGGGAGAATATTTGTGGGAATGAACGGTTCCTGTAACCGTTCCCCTCGTGAGAATATGGGATGGTTACCAAAACTGTACCTACAAAATGCCAATTTAACTCATTTGAGTCTGCGGGCACAGCAGGCCATTTTGAGAATTATAAAATATTAAAAAGGATAAATTAAGAAAATAAAAATTTAATAAGCCCAAAAGCATTCCATCCCATGCTCACCGCTAACTTATGCATGAAAATGGACTTATAAGCATCTCTATTAAGCGCCGCAAAATGCAACTTATTATTAGTAGTAGTAGTAGTATTGGGTAGCTTATTACAAACGAATAAACCGTAAGCCCCTGACATAAGCTACTTAAATCAAACAGGCCTTAGCTTATTTCACTGAAAAGAAAGGCATCGGTCACAACTCATTCGGTCCGCGCTACTCGGCCATGATAATTATTTTTAAACCTGCATCGCAATATTATTATCATCGCAAATAAAAAGTCATATAACCATCACCCACAGCTTGAGTTACTGTCTTCAGTATTAGCTTTTAGTTACTGTTTAAAATCTTATTAGACTGTCTAAAAAGGTGAAAATGGAAAGTGTACTGTTCAAATATTTGTATAAAAAGTTACTATTTTATATAAACAAGTACTTAAATTAGTAATTATTGAGAAGAATGTCCAGAAACATTATTTTAGCTATATCTGCTACTTGGACACTTCGCCTTGTTATTCGCAAGCTGGGTGGTGTTGCTAGGGGTCTATGAAGCGGCCACGCATGTAAGCTTTTTGCAGAGGAGATTTGTTTTCGCGAGGCGCGCCTCGTACTTGAGAAAACTCGAAACCTTTGACTGGATTCGACTGTCGGTTGTTTCGAGCTGGGCACATCTGGGAAAACGATTCAGTGTAACGAGTTCCTGATCGACCGGTATGCCCACATGAACATCATGCTGGCCACTCCTTTTTACTAAAGGACAAAAACTCAGAACCAGGTGATACGTAGGATGGCATGCAGGATAATTACACCTTCCGTCCTTAGTCCTCCAATTCAATCCATATAATGGGGACCACGATATGAAACATATGCGGCATAAAGCTTTTAATGGGATTGAATACCTCCGCCCTTTTCCGTCTTTAGATCTACCAGTTTCGTGCTACTTGGCCTAACCTACTAGGGACCGTATGATGCAGTTAACTTTTGCTCCATCGAGCCACATTGTCTTCGTATGTAGCACAAAAGTAGTCGGATGCGGAATTTAATTGACAAGCCCCATAATGCCAAAAGCCAGATATACGTATCTTACTAGCTACTACACCCATATCCAGGAAAAAAATAATTAAAATAAAAAAGTTTACTAGGTGCTGGTTTTGAGGAATGATTAGCCTTCCTGTTGCATCTCTTTTCTTATGCACAATTGGGACCACAATAAGGTAATTTAAATGATTATATATATATTAGACAGCAGCATCATAAATTTCAATATATGATAGTACGTGTGGAACCAAGATGTAGCATGTGGCATCAAGACAATATTAAGCTAGTAAAGATGATTGCAATTAGTGCAACAAGCCCAAATATTTAATAACTCTAGCTATTAGGCATCGTCTACACGATCTCCAACCTGGCGACTTGTAAAGAAGCCTAGCTAGCCTAAATTGGAGTTCCCAATGGGATTCTTGCACTGCGAATTCATGTAGCAAATATTCATGGGGGGAAATCTTCCACGCAAAGGACCTTTTCTATACATCCGTGTTTGGAATATATAAAGCATATGCTCACACATACTTGGCATTTCTCTTTCACCAAAATTCATTTAGCCATCCGGATTTCCACCTTCGCCATCAAAAGGAGAGAGTTTCATTGAAGATGCATCGTTGAGGTACGCGCTAATTCGTCACACGCTAGCATCATCGGAGCCGTTCATCAGCTTTAGCATAACCTTGGGCATGCACCATTTTTAAGTTGGCCAGAAGTATATGTTGCGTAAAGCCACGGTTCCTCTAGCCGTGCAATTTATCCACTACGTAAGGCCACTTACTGAATGGGTTGTTTTGGTTTTTGGGTATCGCCATTCCCCCATTTTTTCACTAGATCTCACCCTCAAGTTGTAGCTTTGGAACTATAAGCATGAATGCTACACGTAATTGTAAGACATTCCAGTAATGCAGGTTGTGGACAACACCGTGGGTTTGTGTTTGGAAACGAGAATCGATGGAAAGATAGACCATCTCAGAGAACACAAAATAATGCCAGCCATGATTTAAATAAAGTTAAAATATATGGACAAAATATATGGAGAATAATAGAAAAGAAATATAGATAATGACATAAATAAGAACTGTTAAAAATTAATATAATAACTTATTAATTATTATATCTGAATTTCATTGACGAGCTCATTTAACTTTTGCCAAACGCATAAATCGATACGTTGTATAAATTAATGAAACAAAGGACAGGTGTGGATGCTCAGCTGTGCCTGTGTTTGCCATGTTGCAGGTAAACGGACGATAAACGGGTGCCAGAAGTACCACGCAACAGGATGTCATTGATGGTACGTACGCTGTCACATTATCTTTTAATAACAGATCATGTATATCATTGTGGCGCTTGTGTCTATATTCATACTTAAACCCAAAAGAAGGGCATGAAATGTAGATAGAAAAATAGGTGGATTCAAATGATGTGTGTATCCACATTTTTGGCACAATTTTTTTTTCCTAGTGCTTATCTAGACTGCTAAATCCGAAGTAATTGTTTCTAAACTATGGCTAGCAAGACTATCTATAAGAATATGACAATAAAATACGAATAGCTGAAAACTAATGGTGTGGCTTTGGACTATAATTTATCTGTGGGTAATATCAACCACTGAAATTGAACAGAAATTAACACACTCGTTTGTTCTATGCGGTAAATATGGTAACCCTTGGTGGAAGTATTCCATTTCATCGACGATTGAGATCAGAAAAAAGGAGAAACGGAAGGGGATCCTGAGCCGCTTTTCGATTTCTGCTTGTCATCTGAACTTATGATCGCTATTCAATTTCAATCTTTGCTGTGATAAGGCCTGAGCTAAAACTTGTCGCTTATGTTGTTGTTCAATATATTGTTCAACATATCAACATTTTTTATTTTATTTTTCATGTCGTGTTGCTGTTGCTGCTGAAACTTGTCGGTCTGGTAGTAACATCGACAGTGGACATTATAGTACTTCCAACAGTAGATGACTATTTGGCCAAACCGACAGTATGTTCTGCAAGATATGAAAAGAGTAAATCTCAAGGCCAATTTTGCGCGATTACAGAGATAAAAGGGGTATAGGAAGAACTTATAAGACCTCAACATGTGAGGTTAATTAATTAATGTAAGAATTAGGATTAAGAAAAAAATATGTGGCTAGCATTATTTGAGTCCTATGTAATACCTCAAAATTGTCGCCTTCCTCCTTCCACACCTTAGTGAGATTTATAGCTTTTTCTGGCACAAAGATCAAATATCGGCATATCATTTGCCTTCCACTCTCCTAAGCTTTACTTTAGTTGAAGAGAGTGGATTTGTTATCACCACATAATTTTATGGCTAAATTGTTATAGCGTTCGGTCTTCCAACAATTCAGTTAGTGACTAGAGATTTTGAGTGAAGCTAATATTTTAATTACTGAGAGAATTGATTCCTCTGTGAATTAGAACTATGAATCAATCGCTAATAACAACTTCTTCCTAAGCTTTCACTTTTAGAATCTTTTAGCCTTTAGCCTTTTAACTTCTGGAGAGCCAATCTCCTGAATGAAATCAACTCAAGTAGCTTATGTTTTTTGTTGGAAATTAACACATAATTGAAGATAAACTACATATCTTATTATGCGGATTTTAGAATCTAATCAATTTACCTTACAAGCTTGTCTCTCACTTTGTGGGTTGGCTACTGGAGTCTTTCATAATTTACACATTCCAAATACCTAGAGACTAAATCTAATAGATTTCCCAAAAATAACCATAAAGAATTTATAAAGATGGAGTCTATTCGCATATATGAGTCATACTAGGAATGAGACTTATCCAATTACTTATGCAACTTCGCGATCCAAGACCCACTTGAATTTATATTACAATGTGGATACATGGTCTACAAATAACATTTCCCACTTGTAGACGTTACACAATTGATCACTCCAATCTTGTACGGTCTTTTCACTTTATACATATAAATGAAATGTGTGACCTGACGAGAAAAGTTATCAATGATGAGTATCATATTAAGTCATTATCTAATTAACATAACATAACTCTTCATCTTATTCATACCCCAAACCATTTTAATCACACATTGTACAACATCTCTGATCCCTTTTATAATTAATACAAAGCATATTATTGTCTAAATACATTTGTACTAATGATTACATCGAAATCTCATCTAACATAATCGTTCGGGAAATAAGTAAAAACTTTTAGTATGATACTAAATGATTTTTCTTTTGCCACTCATTTCAATCCATCTAAACCTAATTACTTCATTAGACATGCTCCGTTAAATCAAATAATACATGATTCTTGGATCACATGCTAAATTAGCAACATCAAATTTAAACTTCATGACATAAGTCCCAGTCATGAAGGGTATTATTTGTATTACATGTCCATAAGGCTCACACAGTGACAAAGTAAGGATCCATTCAGTCTCCCCCAATATGGTTGACTTACAATGCATATAGTATGACATGTAGGTTATGGTAGAGCTACCACTTACTTTGTCATGCTCTAACACTATATAGATGTTGATCCAACCACTCCTAGGGCATTTGATTTGAGATTCTAACATATGAATCTCCATCAACCTCTTTATAGGCTATTTAGACATGTGGATATACTCCATATTTGACTTGATAACTAATCTCATGTTAGTCTTACTAAAGCGAAACTTAAAATTGTTTAACCCTTGCTTGCTCTCTAAGCACCAAGAAAATCACATATACATGGCACATGTGATCTTTTATGTCTCATCCTTCTCACTATCTCAACACTGGGTGATCGCCAGTGTGAGAAGACTGATTTAAAGCTTAGTGATATCAATTTTTTAGATTTAAATATATGCTTCTAAACTTACACAGGAAAACTTATTTCATTAATGGAGAAAACATAATACATCAAATTCTAAGCAAACTTAGACTTTTAAAATGCTTTAGAAATTATTCTTAATGAGTTTGGTTAGAGGGTTCACAACCATATCCATAGTAAAAATATACTTCTAGACAATTTTCCCTTTTGCAATATTATCTTAAATAAAATAGAGTCAAGTGTCAATATATGTTGTTCTTCCATGGTACTTGGGATCTTTTCAAATAGGCAATTGCAGTTTTGTTATCATAAAAGACTACTATAGTCTCATCAACTTACTTTATGATGTTTAAACTCTACAAGAATCACCTCAACCATATTACCTCTTGTATTGCAGTTGAATATGCTACAAATTTTAACTCCATCATGGATAAAGAAACACATCCTTATTTCTTACTATATTAATAGATGACTGCACTTCCAAGTATAAAAGCATATTCTAAACTAGTTTTTTTTTATCTCCATTAGTAAACCCATCTGAATCAGTATATCAAAAAACCTCAAGTTTCCTCCTTAATAACACAAGGCAAGATTTTCAATTCCATAAAGATATTAGAATGTCTTCTTTACTATAGCTTAATAAGCAATTTCAAGATTACTTTGGCATCAACTAACCATACCAACTGTAAAGCAAATGTCAGATCGAGTACACATCATAGTATATATCAGACTACTGACAGTGCTTGCATATGCCACCTTAGCCATTTGTATATTTTCTTCTTTTGTTTTAGGATATTGGTCAATGCTAAGAACTATGTCATTTTTCCATTGGTGCATCAACAAACTTTGAGTAATATATGCAAAATTGCTCTAAAATTCTTTTTATATAAGTCTCTTGAGACAAACTAAGAGGTCTCTTAGACCGATTCCTCAAGATCATTATCCTAAGCACATAATCTACCTGACCAAGTCTTTTAACTCAAATTTAGAAGATAACCACTCCTTAGTAGAGTTAATCAACTTCAAATCATTCTCTACTAGCAAGATATCATTCATGTATAATGAGAGGATAAGAAACTTATTATCCACTCTCCTGACATACACCCAACAGTCATCCTTAATCATTATGAAGCCAACAGAAATAATGATTTCTTGAAATTGAATGTGTCATTTCTTAAATAATTGTTTTAAACCATAAATAGAATCTTTCAAGCGACATATTTTACATTCTTATCCCATAATGTGAAAACCCATTGATTGATCCATATATATTTCTTTATCTATTTCTCTCTTATCCCATAACGTGAAAACCCATTGATTGATCCATATATATTTCTTTATCTATTTCTCTATTGAGAAATGTTGTCTTCACATCTATTTGGAACAATTCCAAACCCAATCATGCAATAATAGCTAGAATGAAGAGAATAGAAGCAATTCTCACCACAAGAGAAAGTATTTCTTCATAATCAATACCTTTTAATTGGGTATAACCTTTCACCAGAAGTGTTCACTTGATCCATCAGCTTTGCACTTTATTTTAAGAATTCATTTGTTACTAATAATTTTGTGTCCAAGCAAAAGATCTACCAACTCCCATACATTGTTCTTAGTCTTTGAAAGCATTTTCCTCGCATAACATTTAGCCATTTATCAATGGTAGGTGATTTTATAACTTCATCGAAAGAAGTTAGCTTATTATCATCCTTAGCAATACTTATGAAGGAATCTCCTTCAATTTCAAAGTAACGATATATACCAATTCTACAATTGGTTCTCCGTATTTGTGCATCTTGTGAATTTTTTATGGTATACTTTCACTTTGCAAGATGTTACTTTCAGCATCTTTAGCTATTATTAGATGAGATTATAGATCATCCTCTTACCTATGAGACAAGGATGCATCATCTTGAACATCTTACAACTCATAAAGTCTAAGATCTTTCTTAAATTTACCAATGCTTAGGAAATTATTTTCTAGGAAGTCTACATCCCGTGATTCAATCTTAGTTAATTTGTTATCTGAATATTCACCATACATCACAAAACCTTTTAAGTGTTCAAAATACCTTTTAAAGATACTATTATTAGCTTTAAGCCCTAACTTTCTATGTTTGTGGGAAAGGTTGCGAACATATACTGCACATCCCCTTGGATGTAAGCCTGTTAAAGCAAACTTTTTATTATTACATAACTCATATAGGGTGATAAAAACTAATTTTGAAAGCACTTAATTAAGGATGTAGGCTATAGTCAAAAGTGTATCTCCCCAAAAACTAATTGGGAGACTAATTTGAGACATTATCAACCTAGCCATATCTAAAAGAGTATGATTCATCTGTTGTCACACCATTTCATTGTGGAACATTTTGAATTATTAATTATCTTCCTATGCCTTTTGCGTTACAATATTCTCTTAAATGATTAGACAAATATTTTTGGCCTCTATCAGTATGAAGAACCTTTAAGTTCCTCTCCTTCTAATTTTCTACCTCTATCACAAAGGGTTTAAAATAATTTAAATCTTTGAATCAATGTGTTAGTAGATATACCAAGCCATAACATGAATAATCATCTATTAATGTTATAAAATAAGATGCCCCATGGCATGTTTTAACATTCATAGTGTTGGTCCCTAACTGAATGGTAGCTTAAGAGGGAGGGATGAATTGAGCCTCTAAAAGTTTTGGCTAATAAAAGACTATATGTGCTTTAAAATAAAAGAGATAATAACATACAACACATATACAGTATTGTTATAGTGGTTCGACCCTTCTTGGATTCCTACTCCACTTCTCTGATTCAATCTTCTATTCTGAACTCAGGTTCCACTATAATACTTATTGGTTTTACAAACTCACCAACAACTTACTGGTTTTTCAAATTCACCAGAAACTCTTACATGTTGGTTTTCAAGCTTACCAACTAAATTACTAGTTTTTCAAAGCTAACCAAAAACTTTTACAAATAATTAGTTTTACAAAGCTTACCAACTAACTCTTGGTTTTTCAAAATGAATATACAATAATAATGCCTCTTATTTAGGCTAACATATACGAAAGTTAAAGCTTAATTGAAAGAACAAAGTAAGCAAAGAGATCAGATTCAAACTCTTTTTGAAGTTGATGTACATTTGATGTTGGGAATTCTAAATGCTTTGGCAATGATATAGTAGCTGGAGTTGAATAATGGAAAGTCATGAATGCTCTTCTCTTAATCAACTAAATGATTTTAAGTGTAATCTCTCTATTTTTTTATATTGTCTTAATCCTCTTTATATAGATTTGAAATTTTAGCCATTGCAATCTTTAACACCATTTTTAAACTAGTTAGGTAGGTTTGGTGATGACTTTTGTAACTGGTCGGAGTTCAAAAATTTTGAGTGCGTCCTCAAAACTTCTATACTTTGATTTATACTTTAACAGAATTTCTGAAGTGGTTCTGTGGAACTTCTGTGTTAAGTAGTCTTTTGACAGTTTCCTCTTTAGAATTCTTGTCCATTGTTTTAATCTTCAATGGATATATTCTAAGCCTCTAAAGAAATTATGAGCAGCTTTTGATTTAGTTATGTAACATAGACTTTGATTCTGATATTTTTTTAACTTATGCCTTTTTGGAAAAATGCCATTTAAGAATGCTTCTGTGCAATGTTTGCATTTTGTGTCGCTTCTGAGTAGGCTAAATCTCTTCTAAGTTATTTCTGAATAGACTCTGATTTGCCTATGAGGCTTGGACTTTTCTTATATATATATATATATATCTTTATGATTTATGCTTTACTTGAACACATTTTTGAAAGTGCTTATGTCGTGATTCTGCATAGTGAGTCATGGTTTTTGCACAGCTTGTGGATCGTGACATGTTCTGCATTACTTCTGTGTAATGTTATTTTGCTTCTGTGTTACTTCTGTTACTCTATGAATTCTTCTGACAAGGTTCTGATTACATGACTTGTCTTCTAGGTTGCTTCTGTGTGGTGTGATAATACTTTTACTTTGTTTCTGAGTATTGTCATAGAGTTCTGCATTGCTTCTATGCAGCGTGATAGAACTCCATGTTGTTTCTGAGTAACATTATGATGCTTTTGCATTACTTCTGTGTAGTGTGATAATGTTTTGCTTTGCTTCTATGTAATAATACAATCCTTCTAAATTGCTTCGGTGCATCATTATGTTGCTTCTGATTTGCTTCTAGGCATCTTCTAAGTGATTCCTATTTACACATTTTATTTCTAAAACATTTCTCCGTTACTTTTGGTTAACTTCTGATTTCTTCTTGACTTCTGATTTTTCATGCCAAGCCTCTAAGCAAATTTTGAAGTGACTTTTGAAAATCTTTTTATTAGTATTCCTTTATTACTTTCCTTAATCTATTTTGATATTAATACTGCAACACTTGGAAAGTAATTTGTTAGTACCTTACTTCTTCACTCATTTATTTGTTCATCATCAAAACTATTTTTTTTAATCTCATTCATCATCAAAATCAAGCTTAGTAAAGGGGTTAAACTTAACATTCTCCTCCTTTTTGATGATGATAAAACATTTGAGTGATAAACCTTTCATAAAAATAATTTCAGAATATGCAATATATTAGTGGGGCTCCTCCTGCATGGGTAAGCTCCCCCTGAATATATACTTAAAAAGTTCATTCTTTATTATATATTCTTTTAATTTTCTCCCCATTTTTTATCATAATCAAAAATGCAATTAAAAGGAAATCAGTAAGAGATTGCATTATCAGGATCAAACTTTGTACATCAGAATGGCATTTCATAGTTTATATAATAAAGTACATTTGAACAAGAAGATAAACTATTATTTTAGATACAACAAAAATAAGCAAATGATTGTGAAGTAATATTACAAATGAAATGAATGTAGTTAGAAAATAGTAGTCAAAAATAAGTGAGAAATGAATATGTAACTATAGCATGATTAGCAAGTTGTTTTGGGTTTTCTGGTATAGGTTTTAGGAAAGGAAGTTTTAGGTTGGAGGTTGATGGTTTTGGAGTTGTTTTGGGTCTTTTTGGTGAAGGAGGTGGGATGAAGAATGGGTCTTTAGGTATTACAGTAGGAGGTTCATGAGTGTAAGCTATTAGTCCACAATCAGAAACACAAATAAAATCAACGCATTCTCAAAATTCTGGGTTTAGCAACTCAAGAAAGACTGCAAGAAGCTCTTTCAAGAGGTTTCTGTGTTTGTATTCATCCTAGCTATATACTCTTTGTGATACATGGTTATTCTAGAGAAAAAAGCCTTTTTGTGTTCCTTTGAAGGTGGAATTCTTGGTTTCCTCTTGGGTTTGGAAGAGGATGGCTAAGATAAGGGTGTAGAAGATGATGGTTTTGGTGGTGGTTTTGGTTTTGGGATTGTAGGAGGCTTTCTGGGCATTTTGGTTTTTGTGGAAGTTGGTGGTAAAGTTTTTGGTTTTGGTACAGGGGCTGGTTGAAAACATGTTGTCCTAAGTTTATGTTGGATGGATGTATCATTGAATTGAGGATATGGAAAAGGAAGATTATCAGCAATTTCCTGAAGATTAGCATTTATGTAATATGTGACTTCTTACTCAGTCATATAAATATTGTTGAGAGGTCCTGATGGAGATGGAATGGTGGTTCTGAGTTTCTTTGAAGTTAGGAGTGAGTGAAAAAGTTTCTCAAAATAACCTTGAAGAATTAGGTCTTTATCAGGAATCTGAATTTTGTGGTCTTTTGGAGTCAAGGAGGGTTAGGAAGAAGTTGAATCCTATGGAGAATGTTAGGATTTTCAAGTTTTGAGAATGGAAGTTCTTGATGAGATGGAATGATAGACTGAAAGAAAAACATCCTAGCAACTTCAGAATTGATCTTCGATTTACTTTCGTATTTAGAAAATGTCATCCTGATTGGACTTGCAATACAAATTAAGGAGTGTGTTGCATTTTAGTGGAAGGTCCACAATCTGTTCAGGAATTACTTCTACTAATCGAATGAGATCGAGCCAAGTCCACTCCAACCATATTAGTGGCCTTGGGGGAAGAAAATGAATTCTATGAATTGGAACTATGAAATATTTGTCATATTTAACAATTTCTCGATGTGGATTTATTTCAGAAGTTGGAACTAAGGGAGGCTGTGTTGGAAGAGAGGAAGATGCAATTTCAGTAGGTTAAATCTCAAGTTGAGCAACTTCTGGAACTGCAAGAGAGAATGGATGACGGGAGTGTGTGGGTGAAGACATTACGATGATGGGGGAGTTGGTTCTGACTAGAGAGAAGTGACGTGGAGGTGAGGAGAAATGAGTTGGAGGTGGAGAGAAATAAGGATGATAGGCTTGACCTCTGAATAACTCTTCTAGAGATTGTAGAGAGTCACATCGTTGATCAATCTTATTAGCTCTTAGAATCATGGATGACATGGTAGTGCTAATTTAATGATCCATTCTATTCATTTGAAGAGTTAGAGTAGATAGATAGTGTTTAATCATTGTCAATCTGTCTTCTAAGTGCTGTGGGATAGGTTGTGTAGTGGGAATTGAAGTAGTTGGTGTAGTTGGTTGATGAGTAGGTCTTATGGGAGATGGGATCTGATGGGTGTGAAAGATGTGGTGGCTACTACTGCTGCTGTTTCATGTTCTCTCAAAATATTTTCTGATTCTTCTATTTCTGTCTCTTTTTCATTCCTTTCTATGGCTTTTTCTCTTGTTGCTTCCTATTTCTTCCTTCTTCTCCTGTTCTTTTAATTTGCTCTTCCTTTCTTAGCTTGTGAGAGATCTAGCCTTATGAATTCTCTTCACCGTATCCTTATTTATTACTTCTCTTGCCATGTATTCTTCTTCATCTTCCTTGGAGAGATCAATGTTTGTTGCCTTCATGATCTTGCTCATAACCTTCCCATAAGGTAGGTAATACTCGGTAGATGTCTTCACCAAGTAAAGTTGATTAGCCATTATTTGATCAAGATCTAACCTTTTATTATGCTTTAGTGCCTACAAGATCTTGGCTTTCTTATCAAAGATCTTATCAGTACCTCCTATTTTGGGATATATGCTATTGTAAATAAACATATGAGCTAGCTTAAGATTTAAATTTAGATGGCTGACATGTAGATAAGTTGTATTTTCTTTAATTTTCACTTTAGCAAAATCTGAGAATAATCTTATTCTATATGATGGCCAATCAATTTTTTTATTTTCTATATCAAGAATATCCAATGTGCTTCTTGTATTCTTTAAAGATAGATCTATCTCAATCTTTCCTATCCATGATTTCTTGGTAATGTAATTGAAGTTGGCAGCCAGGACTTGAATCATTCTGGTGTATGATTTATCCTTATATCTCATAAAGCTTTCCCATCCTTGGAACTTAATCCAGTTTGTCACCTCAAGATTTAGGCCATTCTCTCCAAATGCTTCAAAATCAAATGTTCTTCCCTTTACTATTTTCCTTCCCTCAAAATACTTACTAAACTTATTATAAGCAGAGGGGTTGCTATTGAAGATTACCTTAAGAATATAATCTTCTTTCTTCTTCTTTTTCTTGAAGTTTCTTCTTCTAACACCTATCCTCTTCTTGTTTCAGAATCCGAAGTTGAAACTTTAGTTCTCTTGCTTAACCTCTTTGTCCTTCCCATTTGCAGTAGCTAGTAGAGTTTTCGACTTAAGGTTTTGAGGGAGAGAGTTTTCAGAGATTATAAAGGTGGAAAATCTCTGGGATGAATTGAAATGGGAACAGTTTGATAGAGGAAAAATGTAGATGATGGAGGATTTTGAATCGCCTTTGTAAGCGATAAGCTCAGAGTTATGAGAAAATAATGCAGATTTTCTGAGCTTAGGGTTCTATTGAAGTGTAATAGAAGTTTTGTGTAAACAGAATTTGCATAGAGTTTCTGAGTTAATAGCGTTAGAAGGTCTATGGACTTTAAGCAGAGATGAAATTCGAGAGGCAAAGGTTTTGTGTAGATCAGAAGTTCAATAAAACTTCTGTGTTAATGATCTCAGAAGTTCTGCAAAATTAGTTTTTGACGTGTAGAAATTCTGGATTCATAACATCCATGAGACAGAAGTTCTGTGGGAGTATTGCAGAACTTCTGTGGGATTTCTGATGAATGCTTAGTGTATTGATAGAATTTCTATGCTCCTTCTGAAGCACTTCTAGATTAACTTATTTAATATTTATGAATGTTTTTAGGCATTTAAATATTATGATCAAATATGTATTTTATGTGCATGGATCTATTACATTGAGTTTTCTTTTAATTTTATAGAATCTATCTTTTGGAAGAGGTTTTATTAAAATATCTGCTAATTGATTTTCAATTGGTACATATTCTAAGCAAATGTTATGATTTTGCATGTGGTCTCTAATGAAGTGATGTCTGACATCTATATGCTTAGTTCTTGAATGTAGTACAGGATTCTTTGTCAAATTTATTGCACTAATATTATCACATCTAATAGGAGTATCAACATATTTTATCCCATAATCATTCAATTGTTGTTTCATCCATAAGATTTGTGCGCAACAACTACCTACATATACATATTTAGCTTCAGCAATTAATAAAGTTACAGATGTTTCTTTCTTTGAAAATCATGATATGATCATGCTTCTAAAAAACTAACATGTTCCAGAGGTACTTTTTTTGTCTACTTTGTATCCAGCAAAATCTGAGTGAGAGTACCCTATTAATTCAAAGTTTGAACCTTTTGGATACCATAGTCTAAGATTTGGAGTATCTAAAAGGTATTTATTCTTATAACAGCAATTAGATGTGATTCTTTAGAATCAGACTAAAATCGTGCACATATGCATACACTAAACATAATATCTAGTCTGTTTGCAGTTAAATATAAAAGAGATCCTATCATGCTTCTATATAATTTTTGACAGATAGATTTACCTTTTTCATCCTTATCCATTTTAATGGATATGCTCATTGGTGTGGTTAATGGCTTTCCTTCTTCTAGAACAATTTCTTGAGTAGTTCTTTGGTGTATTTTGATTGGTGGATAAAGATTTCTTCCTTCATCTATTTTACTTAAAGTCCCAAAAAGAAGTTCATCTCACCCATTAAACTCATCTCAAATTCTCCCTGCATTATTTTGGAAAAGTCTTGACATAATTTATCATTAGTTGTACCAAATATAATATTATCCACATAAATTTGAACAATTAAGATATTATATTTATCATGCTTGATAAAGAGTGTGGTGTCTACTTTACCTTTTGTAAATCCTTTTTCTATTAAGAATTTACTTAATCTCTCATACTATGCTCTAGGTGCTTGTTTTAATCCATAGAGAGCTTTCTTTAGTTTGAAGACATGTTTTGAATCATAATGATTTTTGAACCTAGGAGGTTGTTCTACATAACTTCTTCATTCATAAAGTTATTTAGAAATGCACTTTTAACCTCTAGTTGATAAAGTTTGACATTCATGAATGATGCAAATGCTAATAATATTCTAATGGCTTCACTTCTGGTAACAGGAGCATATGATTCTTCAAAGTCTATTCCTTCCTCTTGATGGTTGGGTCTTGGAACAAGTGTTCACACGTTGGAAGTTTGAACCGATCTAATTCTTCTTACATGGCTAGAATCCAGTTTTCATCTTCTAAGGCTTGATCTATGCAAGTTGGTTCTAATTGGGAAATAAAAGCAAAGTTACCACATATTTGATTATATAAAGATCTAGTTATTACCTTATCATAGATATCACAAATTACTTGGTTTTTAGGACGATTATGCATGGATCTTCAATCTTTTGGAAGAGTATTGTTATCTTCATTATTTACCTCATTGATGGAAGGTCCATCATCTAGTTCTTCATCATCTTTATGTGTTTTTGTTTGTAAAGAATCTTTATCTTTATCTTGTATCTTTATTTTCTCCATAGAAGTTGTAAGTTCTCCTGTCTCATCATCAAAATCGCTCATCTTTCTAGAGAGGTTGGTACTTTCATCAAATTTTACATGAATGGACTCCTTTATAATTTTATTTTTTAGATTATTAACTCTAAATGCTTTGCTAATAATGGAATAACTAAGAAAAATACCTTCATCAGATTTGCTATCAAATTTTTCATGATTTTTCTTTCTATTGTTAAGAATGAAACATTTGCAACCAAAAGTGTGGAAATGAGAGATGTTTGATTTTCGGCCATAATATAATTTATATGAAGTTTTTTTGAGTATGGATATGGTATACATTCTATTTATAAATGTCGTATAAAGTATTCATTGTTTTAGCTCAAAAGTATTGAGGTAAGTTATATTTACTCAACATTGTCCTTGTCATCTCTTGCAAAGATTTATTTTTCCTTTTAGCTACTCTATTTTGTTGAGGTCTTCTTAGTTTAGAAAAGGTGTGTAAAATTCCATTACTTTCACAAAAAGTAGTGAATTTATGGTTTTTCAAATTCTCCACCATGATCACTTCTTATGGCTACTATATCAGAATTTTGTTCATTCTATACACGTTTGGTAAATGTTTCAAAGAATGAGAAAGTCTCATCTTTAGAATGCTCCTCCTGATTTCTTTCTTTGGAGTTGAGTGAACTAAATTGAGCTTCATTTTCTTCTTCTGTTTCACTCGAACTTTCTTACATCATATTTTCCAGCATTTCCCATGCAGCCATTGCTTTCTTCTTCTTTTCAAATTTTCTATTGTTAGAAGTATTCTTTTTATCGAAATAAGATTTATAACTTTTTCTTTTTGTCTTCTTACCTTTTTTCTGGTTTTGGGTAGTCAAATTTCATATATCCATTTATTGCAGTTGTAACATATTGGAATCTCCTTCTTCTTTTCTTTACTCTTGTTATTGCTTTTGAAGTTGTTTCTAAATTTCTTCTTTTTGATCATATTTTTGACTCTTTTGATTATCATTGTCATTTCCTCATCATCTTCACTTACTGAAACTTCTTCTGAAGATTCTTCATTTTCTTATTCAACTTACAAAGCAATCTTCTTGCCTTTGAATTCATCTAGAACCTTTTATTTCATTAAGACTTCATGGGTCATAAGTGATCCCATGAGTTCTTCTTCTTTCATTTTACTCAAATCCTTTGATTCCTGTATGGCAATTACTTTTAGCATCTAGAATCTAGGTAGAGATCTCAATATTTTCTTAACTAACTTAGGTTCTTCATATTTCTCTCCCAAGCTTTTCAATCTATTGGTGATTTTCTGAAACCTTCCAAACATTTCAGACATGATTTCTGATTCTTTCATGGAGAAGGTTTCAAATTCCTGCACTAGAATATTTATCTTAGTTTCTTTTACCTAATTTGTACTTTCATGTTCTATTGGAGTTTATCCCAGATTTCTTTGGCTGAGTCATATGTAGAAATCTTTTCAAATTCAGATAAAGATAGTGCACAGTAGAGACAATTCTTTGCTTTGGCATCATATTCTACTGTTTGAATATCTTCAGGTGTATATTTATCTTCTGTATTTATAACATTCTTTCCATTCTTAATTATGAGCCATAACTGGTAATCTGTGGTAGTTAAGAAGTTTTGCATTCTTATCTTCTAATACCTATAATTGGTTCCATCTAAAAGTGGGGGTCTGAAAGTGGATTGCCCTTCAGCAGATGTTGTGGAACATACTGGCCATTTGAATCTCTTCACAAGTTAATATAGTGGTATTTGAAAGTTAACTAGTGAAACTTGCTCTTATACCACTTGTTGGTCCCTAACTGAATGGTAGCTTAAGAGGGAGAGATGAATTGAGCTTCTAAAAATTTTAGCCAATAAAAGACTATATGTGCTTTAAAATAAAAGAGATAATAACATACACAGTATTTTTATAGTAGTTTAGCCCTTCCTGAGTTCCTACTCCACTTCTCTAAGTCAGTCTTCTTTACCAAACTCGGGTTCCACTATAACACTTATTGTCAAGCTCACCAAAAACTCTTACATGTTAGTTTTTAAGTTTACCAACTAACTAGCTTTTCAAAGCTAACCAAAAACTTTTACAAACAATTGGTTTAACAGAGCTTACCAACTAACTCTTGGTTTTTCAAAATGAATATACAATAATAATGCCTCCTTTTTAGGCTAACATGTACGAAAGCTAAAGCTAAATTGAAATAACAAAGCAAAGAGATCATTTTCAAGCTACTTTTGAAGTTGATGTAGATTTGATGTTGAGAATTCTGAATGCTTTGGCAGTGACATAGCAGCTGGAGTTAAATAATGGAAAGTCATGAATGCTCTTCTCTTAATCAACAAAATGATTTTTAGTGTAATCTCTCTATTTTTTTTATGTCGTCATAATCCTCTTTATATAAATTTGAAATTTAGCCATTGCAATCTTTGAAACCATTTTCAAACTGGTTAGGCAGGTTTCATGATAACTTTTGTAACTGGTTAGAGTTTAGAAATTCTGAGTGCATCCTCTAAACTTTTGTGCTTCGATTTATACTTCAACAGAATTTCTGAAGTAATTTTGTAGAACTTTTGTGTTAAGTAGTCTTTTGGTAGTTTCCTCTTCATAATAATTCTTATCTGTTGTTTTAATCTTCAATGGATATATTCTAAACCTTTGAAGAACTTCTGAGTAACTTCTGATTTACTTTTGTAACGTAGGCTTTGATTCTGATATTTTTCTTTGACTCATGCCTTTTTGGAAAAATGCCTTCTGAGAATGCTTCTGTGCAATGTCAGCATTCTGCATTGCTTTTGAGCAGGCTAAATCTCTTCTGAGTTGCTTCTGAATAGCCTCTGATTTGCCTATAAAGCTCGAACCTTGCTTCTATATATCTTCATGATTTATGCTTTACTTGAACATATTTTTGAGATGTCATGCCTTGCCTTCCAAGGCGCGACTTATCATTTTACACTAGGATTTTACCTAAATTTGCCTACTTTTAGGATGGGGTGCTCTGCCTAAAATTTGACAAAGCCTAACATGGAATATTAAGGTCTAACTTGTATAATTATATATTAGATAAATAAAACAATAATACAGATTTTAAATACAAACACCCACATTTCTACAACCCAAGATCTGGGAGAATCATGATGTCAATCTACATCTTTAAAATTCATTAACAAACTGATAATTAAATTATTAAGACATGCCATTATATCTTATTATACATCATTTGAATCCTTCAAATATAATACAATTATACAACCAATTACAAATCAAAATACCATAATTAATGAGTCTTCAATCTTGTTCAACAATCCCAATCCATATTTGGGAGATCTTCACCTGGCCTATCAGCTAAAAAAAATAAATAAGAAGGCATGAGTCCGAACAATTCAATAAGTAAGCATGTAATAACAAAATATAATCAATAATCCATATACATTACATTCAATTTCAATAACATACTAAATTCATGCTCAATATTATTGTATCTCAAACAGTACCACTTCATCATCACCATTACCAATTTTCATAAATTACACATACTATTCATTGGGATGTTCTTCAGCCCTTTCAATAAATGACCATACATATGAATAATAATCATACAATGAACATCAATAATCTAAACCAAGGGATACCCACTATCCCAACAAATTAAATACACCAACACATATGGGACATTCACAATCCCCAACCAAAACACTCCTGCCCGGATACAACAAATGGGATTTTCATCCCCAAACATACATTATAATTAATCAAGGATGGGCGCCTACTTACCTCAAGTTATTAGCTCCCAATTATTCCTTCAATTCTATGCCTTTTCATCATTCTCAGATCATCTTGTACAGGGTAAAATCTCATTCATCACAAATATAGCTCGAACTAATTTCTTCCCAACTAATGAGTATGATTTATGGTTAAACCCATATCTCAATAAAGAATCTCAATTAATTTCCATATGTAACTATATGGAATCCAAAATCTTTATGCAATATGATTATCATGTCATTAATCTCACTAATCAAAATAAACCAGTTAGTTAAGTCCTTAACTCGCCCAATTTGTACTTAATCATTTTAAACTCAAAATCCCTTTTAACCCAATTTGGGTTTTTGTCTAAAAATCAGATTTTTTATTCCCAAAAAACTCAAACAAATCCCAAAATAATTTAATTCATGTCTTAATTATTTTCCCCCATAATTATTATTTATAAACTACCAAATTGGGCAAAAATCATTGTTCACAGATTGGGTAGAAACCCAAGCAAGCCAAATCCATGGATTATTATATCCAAATCACTATAATCAACCCGTACAACTATTTCTCTCATGATTTTCATACCAAATTCATCATTTCCCACAACAATTTTCTGTTCACAAAAACCCCAATAACCCTAAAATCTAATTTTTATGCCCAAATCAGTTCTAACATATTATTAAGCATAGTTAAATAATTTTCTCATGATTTGTACAACATACATCATGAAATTTCTTCTAAAAATCATTGTTCATGGAATTTATAAAACCCTAGTTAAGCAAAAATAGAAATTCGAATGGGAAAAATCATCTTACCAAAGATTCCCAGCATAACTTCCATTCATGGATGAAAATCCAAGCCCAAAGTTCCAATTAGCATCATCCATTTGCACCAAACAACGTCTTTTTCCTCAATCCACGAACCCAACAGTTGGGTTTTATCATCTTCTTTAAGAAACAATGGATTCTTACTTAGAATAGAAATTCCCTAACTAAATCATGGTGGAATCATGCTAAATAGAGTCTACGGCATGATTTTGAGGCATGGGAGAAGAAGCAAATGGAAAATAATGAAACGGAATGGGTTTGGGGGTTAAAAAATTGAGTATTTACGTTACTCCGATGTGTCAGCGGACTCTTACCGCGACAAAGAAAAGCCTTGCTGCAACAAGGTCTTGCTAGATGACCAAAACGGGCAATTTTGGGACCTTACTGTGGTAGAAAATGACCTTGCCATGATAAAAAAAAAATGACTTTTCCATGGCAAGCTCTCACTAGATGCCAAAAAAATCATTTTCTAGAGTTTTGTCGCGGCAGAGAAAAGCCTTGCCGTGGTAAGCTCTTTTTGTCTAACACAGTTGTTCGAGCCGCGAGATCGGGCTCAAGGAATGATGAGGAAGAAATAAATGCAAACGGAACGACATGACCGAAATTGGTTGCCTTCGGAATGGACCAAAGGATTTTTCCATTATTATTGATTCTTTCCTCAATTGTTTACACCTGCTGTGTACATCA
>JAYJMB010054047.1:0-28243 GCA_036873735.1 Pouteria campechiana
CCTATTACTTATTCATTAACATATATCCTCATCATCCTCACATTACTATAGATATTTCATCCATTTATATAATTTTTGTTTTGATAATAAACTTCCTCAAAACTTAAATTTTACAGTATGCCGTATTGTGAAAATTTCTAAAGCTACAATAGTGAACATTTACATTTTTGAAAGTTCCAGGGCCTTACAGTTTGTGACTCATGTAACTTGGATCAAGATTCAAGACATGTAATATCATCAATATTGGCACACACTTTAGATGTTAAACAAGTAAAAAGTCAATATGCTAAAAATAAAATGTACCATGTATAAAATGAAAAGATCATTATGTAAGAAATCAACTTTTCAAGAGTAAATACATGCTAAATATGGAACCAAAAAAAAGTGACACATCAATGAAAAGTAACATGAAAAAGATGATGCTTTTCATAACAAGCACCTCAAGAGCACACAAAAATAAAAATTGCAAATATTTGACATATGCAGAGAATGCAAATTTTTAATGTCCATCCTTCTCAAATATTACACTAAGAACTTCCAAATGGTTTTTCATAGTGTTAGAGAACCCAAGGTTTTCGGAGGTACCTTCCTATATATTATTTTTGCTTTCCAAGAGGCATTTTTGACATATTGATCTCAAATTCCATCATAGAAACCCGGTGTTTTGCATGACAATGTGGCCCTTTATTCACAATAATTTTTCCAAATCGCAATAAAGCAAAGTGCATATTCATACCCATAAGTTTCAACATTAAGCAACATTTTCATCAATTTTATCAGTTGAGGAGCAAGTTTACTCTATGAATCTTCAAAATTTTTCTTCTTAAACCTTTGCTTGTTAACCCCATAATCCTACAAATCCAACAATAAAGCCAAACACAATAGAGATTAGAGTTGATAAAAAGAACAAATCCAAGAAGAGAATCGCTACATTCCAATGAATGTGTTCACATATGAAAATTGCCAGACATAGGTGCCTAAGAACTGCCAACAAAATTTGAGTAGTTTTTCAGGTAGCTAATGGTCAATGTTCAATAGTAAAAACTCAGACCAATGTACTCATCTGGGGAAATATAGTTGGAATATTTGTTAATAAAGAGTATTGATAAGGATGACTAGCCATCCATTTTCAACATGACATCAGCACATATGAGGTAATCCATTATGGCAATTGAGGTTTGATGATGTAAACCTGCAAGCAGTCAGGAGAAAACTTTAGCAAGGAGCCACTCATACAATGTCCATTGAGAAAAATTTGCCAGGCTGCTTCTCAAAATTTTGTTTCTTCTCCCATGCTTCCTAGGGATTCCGTGTCTTCTCTAAGATTAAACATTTGAACTCCCAAATTGTATCAGATTTTGACATCTCTTCCAATTTAGTTCCACCAATCTTATCATTTCCAACCTGACCCCACTTGCAGAAGACATAATTGTCTGAACCTTTGATAATTTGAAGAATATAATAGCTTCATAGGCAAAGACATTGTAAACCAAAGTAGAAATTATCAATAATAAAGTACAAAAATGCTAAGTTTGCATGCTTCCACACCGTGCTAGCCTGCATTTCAAGTGATTTCCATGGCATACTAGCAAAACAATGGAACCATGTTTTAAGTAAGGCTAGTTGGAAATGCCCTCACCTAGAAAAAGAGAATTATCAATGGACCTTTCAAAATAAATGCACAACCTAGGTAAATGTAACACATTATAAGCCACTTTGGTGCTCCAATCATTTCCAACATGGGGGCCTAATTGGAGCTTACCCTTGTTCTTGGACCCCCTAGATGGATTAGCTTCTAGTGTACTCAGGTCACAAACTAACACATGTGGCAACATGCATTGGACTCAGCCACTTGCATGTGGAATACGAAAGTGTTAGAGCTATGTATTTACAAAAAGTTTATTTTGTCCTAAAGTGCCATCTCAAAGTGAAACTGCAATAAAGTGAGCATCATCTAATGGTGCTCATATTATTGAAGGATTAGAATATCTTCACTAGAAAAATAACACAAGACATCTAGAACAGAATTTTCCACCTTACACTTAAATGTATAGATTGTAGTCCATGCCTATCGGTTGTGAGGGCATGAACTCAATGAGCTAAAATGAAGTTTCAGTTGGTAAATAAAACAAACCAATTACCATTGTATTTGAATGGAATCCTTGAAAGCTTTCATTAACATCATATGGCTTAGATAGAAAAATAAATAAACATATCAATATTGCCATTGTCATCTAAGACTTTCATGAAGTAGTTGGGGGTTAGCCACATGAATCCTTCCAAACCATTCCACTACGTCTTGAAGCATTTCTACATTGAATCTAGGGCCTTGAAGTCCTTTTGTACCAATCCTAACCATGAAAGGTGCGTTTGGGCACATTTGAAAGTAGGGTATATTTCAAATATGCCCATATTTGTGACTAATATTACAACTTAACTACTTTCAACAACCTTACCTTTTCTCACCATTATATATATTTTCAATGATTTCTTCTTACCTTTTCATCACAAAGCCATTTGTCCTGATGTCATCTCCTATTTTATTAACATTAATATATATTTTAAATACACCTTTCTAATTCACTTTCTCTCAAATACACCTTATTCAAACACACCCTAAATGTATTTTAGAGCCTTTCTCCCTCTTAAAGCCTCCAATTGGAAGCAAGTTACTCTTAAATGGCACATTTTGATCTCTATTGTAAATGGCCAAAGCCACCAAACTATCTAACTTGACTTTCCCACATCTAACCGGCTATTAGTGCTACAACTAACCCTAAATTCTCTTAAATGAAATTTTCTTATAAAAGATATTAAATAAAAGGGTAAAATTAGAATAACTGTATAGGCTGTGGACTCAAGAATGCTATTTATATTAAGGTTGTCACTTCTGCATTTTGACTAAACACTGGAACCAAGAATATTTCCTTGGAAGGAATTATAGGCACTCAATTGGGATGAATCTGTATCTTGATACACTGCCTATAGAAGTGAGTTCCATGTTCAAGTGAACACTTTGTTTCCATGTTCAAGTGAACACATTGTTGATCCCCTAAACTTCAAACATTTTTCATTTTTTTTTACCCTTCTGAGTAAAAACCTGCAATAAATACCAAGGAGGAAAAACAACTTCTAGATGGCAAGAGCTTAAAGTCTTAAACATTAGATCAACAATTAGGACAGTTAAAGGAAATACTAGCCATACATAAGAAAGACAATAAAATGCCATCCATAAGAGAGACAATAGAATGGCTACAATCTTTTATGAACGACTTGTTGTGTATCCCTTAATATGGAGGGTATGCAGCATCATTAGTCAAAAATTTGAGCACCGACCAAATGATGCACACTTACAATGGCTAATACCTCACATTTGTCAGAAATCTAAGCATCAACTAAAAAAAAAAGTAACACCAATTGCACGTATGCCATTCATCCTGAGCTATACATAACAAGATATTAGAAGGAAAAAAAGGTGGGGTGGATTCTCAATGCATAGGTCAGACATATTCAAAATTGTGTTGTAGATGCTTGTCCCATGCTCAAGAATGTGACCAGAGTCTTGCAAACTAGAGGCTTCATCTACAGCACTTCATCCTTTCACCTTCATAGTAACCATATCATTTCTCGAAGTCTTACTAACAGCTTCAACTCGATACTAATCAAATGGAAGCTTCTTTTTCTTCTTAAAGCAATCCACAAGATAATACTCCTTCATGATGGGTACTTTCATCCTCTTGTCAAGATAAATGTGTGCAACTTAAAGTGAATAATGCTTTGTAAACCTTATAAAACTAGGAACCAACACTCCAAATGACTTTTATAGTTCTCATCTAGCTTTTCTGATCTTAATATCATTATCATCCAGCTCTCCACACACAACGAAGCAGTCGGTATTGTTGTGGAAATTTACTCTAAATTTGAATTTTGTTTGAAGAAACTAAATGTCGTAAGAAAGTGTAAAGAGAACAAATCTAAACTAATGGACTTTGGCAGTGATGTAGAATTTGGATAGATAAAGGAGACCAATGGTTGAGACATCTAGAGGTTTATAAGTTCACCAGATTAATCCTATTTAGTTTCACCTATTTTAATCAATTAATGTTTATTCCTATATTGATAATAAATCTCTCTTATTTAATTGTTATTCTTTCTCAAGACATAACAATCTATCCCAGTTAGCAAATTTCCTATATCTCTAAAAAAATTCTAAACTAACTAAGATGCATTAAGATCAAGAAACTCATAATGTTATACAAGCCTCATGGATATCTCTATCATCATGGCACTTTTATGGTGTTTAATCATGGTGTAATTCAATAATTGCTTCTCAACCTCAAATCAAATCAAAAATCATGTAAAAAGGGTCGGCATTTATTTACAATCATTAAAATTGGATTAAACACTCAACATAGATGATGAACAAGCAAAGAATTGCATTAAACAGGATGAAACCAAACAATCATAATATGACTACATCGTACTCCTAGAATAAAGTGTTTAGTTCATAATGTAATCAAAGAAAATCATACACATTGTCTTAAACATGATCAAGAAATGAAAATAACTAGAAAAGAACAAGAAAATTTCAAGGAGAATTCTTCTTATCTCTCTCTGCTCTTGCCCTCTTGTCAGCTCCCCTTTCTTGCAAATATCCTCTCTACCTTAAACAAATATCTTTGTCTATGTTAGACACATTCTTCCCTTGCCAAAAGACCCTAAAAAAGTCTCTCTCTTGCCTTTTATACTCCCCCTCCATTAGGGTTAGCCATGTTGCAAATTTCAATGCCTCTTCGCAAAATCTAGAGCTACAACATGATTGAGAGTCACGGCATTAGATTTGGATGCCACGACATCAACTTCTTATTCAGTATGTTTTCTCCATACAAATTGTTGAGAGCTGTGATGATTGACTTGAATTTTGTGGCACTCAATTTGTTCACCAAATAAGGCTTCAGTGTTTCAACCATAACTCCCTCATACAATATTGAAATAATTTGATTCTTATTGCATTGGAAAGATAATTTGAAGAACTACAACTTTTATGTTGAAGATATTTTCCAAATCATTCTCCATCTATGTCAATATTGAACACCATTTTCTGCATATATAAAGCCGAACTGAAGACTAAGATAGTTGCAGTGTTTTATCCATAACTTTCATGTTTAATCTCCAAATCTAGTGATTCTTCATTTTTTTGGACAGATAACTTGAAGATATAAAACTTATATTTTGACCACGTTTACTGAATCTGTCTCTATGTATAGCAAAAATGGTTTCAAAGTGAGCAGATTTTCTTTGCAATGTTGTGGATGCCGCGGCATACATTTTGATTTCATGGCATTCATGTGTTGTCCACCTTGTTATGCTTTTGAACAACTTAAAATATAGCTTCAATCTTCATCCATATGATCTTTTCCTTCAACTCCATTAAAATACTCATTTTTGACATGTTTTGATGCTTGAAACACGATTTAACTCCATTAAGTGCAATATTTAATCAAATGTGATTAAAAGTCAATAAAATCATGTCAATAAAGATTCAAAATATATAAATTTAGGTATTAAAATATGATAAATTATGAGCTTATTAAATACCCTCAAACTTATCTTTTGATCATCTTTGAGCAAAACAACAATCATGTCTTATGAAACATTCAAGATAATCTCTCTTGAACTATCAAGATGCTACACAAATTACACATGTACACATAACTCAGAAATCATTCCAAACACTTGTCATATAATCTCAATGAATCTATTGCTTCATCAATCTCTTCATGAAGTGAAATTGTGTGTACGCTTTATCAATCTCATGCTACATGCATGCTTTTCAATCAACAACATTCAATTCAATGATTCTAATGGTCTCCATAAAACATCCCGTAAGCTTATTTTTCATAATCTCTTTCCATTATTGTTGACAACTCTGTTCACTTAGATCAATAAGCCTTTATTAAGCTTATAACGGGGCCTTAGGTTTGGCTAACAAAAGAAAAAGAATAAAGATTCATAAAGTAAGAGATAATAAATAAATTTGCACATGAAATTTCACTCTTTTTACTTTTCATTTGCTTTTCTCTTTCTTTTTATAGGCTATATTACTACCACACCCCCAAACTTATTTTCTTTTGATTTTATTAGGATGTGATCCCCCCAATTGAATGATAAATCCTTATTGATTCTTTTCTTTTTATCCATTTTTTTGGAATTCTTCTTTTTAACACTCTCAAACTTATCTTCTTTTGCTCTCTTATACTTCTCTAATAACCATGTATATCAAATATGTCTCTTAATGGGTATAAAAAATGACACCATTTTTTGCATGTCTGAAGCCAGACTGAAGACTAAGATAGTTGTAGTGTTTTATCCATAACTTCCATGTTTGATCTCCAAATCTAGTCATTCTTGTTCTTTTGGATAAATAACTTCAAGATATAAAACTTACATGTTGAAAACTTTCGCTAAATATGTCTCCAAGTATACCAAAAATGGCTTCAAAGTGATGTCAATACTCAGCTGATTTTCTTTGCAATGTTGTGTGTTGTGGATGTCGCGACATCCAATTTTAATATTGCGGCATTCATGTATTGTCCACCTTGTTATGCTTTTGAACAACTTAAAATATAGATTCAATCTTCATCCATATAATCTTTTCCTTCAACTTTGTTAAAATGCTCCTTTTTGACATGTTTTGATGCTTGAAACATAATTTAACTCCATTAAGTGCAATATTTAATCAAATATAATTAAAAGAAAATAAAATCATGTCAATTGAAGAACCAAAATATATGTATTTAGGTATTAAAACATGATAAATCATGAGCTTATCAAGTATCTGCAACAATCTAGATAATTGGATTTTCAAAAGATTAGTCACTACTGTTAAAACTTTTAACGCTTCATCCCTAATAAGCATATGTATTGTGATCCATAAATGAAGGTTTCATATGCTCACCTCCTATCTCATGAAGAGCACAAAAGAATGCATATTTTAATTCAGGATTAAGGTTTCACATGCTAGCCTACTATTAACATTTCCCACAAGACACTCATCCATTGAAAATGTCCCATAAGCATAATAATTCAGCCTTTACTTCATGGCATTTAGTTTTACTTTCTGAAGACCACCAACAACATCTTAATATCAAAGTCATTGAGTAGGCTTAACCAACTAGGTTTGAGGATTGAACTTAACTAGTAACCACTCCCTTCTTAACCATCCATTTGACTAGGCAATTGTTATTAATTAGATTTTGGACTGAGCAGACTATGTAGACTCATGGTTGTCGATTGAGGAGGCATACGATAACATAGCATCAATAAGTAGCAAATAAGTTTTTTTATGGCAAATACATATTATAATCTAAACTCTGCTTATTAGGAGAGGAAGTAAGCATTCATAACCTCTGGAAACTTCAAAATTAAGCATACCTTTCTTGAGTTTGGCATGAATGTTCCACCAGTCCCTGCAATTTTGCTCTTCCACTCTTCCTACATGTTGCCTCATATTAATTGAACTGTTCTAACACCTAGGGTGTTAATTTTTAATAATTATGTGTTGATTAATGGAGAGATATGATTTTTCAATGAAATGATTTAAATATGTATGAAGTGTATGAGAATTTCATAAAGTTGACCCAAATGAAATCATATGCATATGATTATGTTGCACATATACAAGTTAATTGAGGCAAACATGGATGTAATTATGTTATTTTTATATGAAATAAATGACAAAAAAATTGGAACGAATAAATGTGTTTTGAAATGAGACAATGTGGGTATGCACATGTGCATGGTTATATAAATGGTTTGTTTTTATTATTTGAAGCATAAATTTGTGCAATTATGTCAATGTTGTGTAGGGCAATAAAGTGGAAAAATAGATAGAAATCAGGGCATGCAAAAAGGGGTGAAAATAACCAAAAAGAAGGCAAGAAAATGGACATTGCGGCCTTGAAAAGGACACCGCAACGTCGAATCAAAGTGGAGGCAGTAAGGCGTGGGCAGATTTTTCCACGCCGCAGCGTGGGTTGCTGTTTTATGCGAGCTAGCTAGATTTTTGACTAGAGTTCCATCTTGTTTCTTCTCTGGTCTATTCCATTCTTTCTCCCCTTTTGCCCTAGCCCCATTATACTTGATTTGTTGCCATATAAGCTAGAAAATCATCTTGCCTAGATAGATAAACTTTTGATCTTTCATTTAAACTGAATTTTCACCCATTCAAACCTTAGAAAATGGAAGAAAATAGAAGAATGTCGGATTTCCCCCAAATGAAAGGAGCCATATGGAGTTGGGAGCTTAGTCATTCATTTGAGGAGGATAGCTATGCTTGTAAGCGAAAGTAAGCTTAATCTCCCAACCGAATGTTAGATTTAAGATTTTTAGGGTTTTGCAAAATTATAGAAATTTGGGGCTTTAATTGATGCATGTGCTTATAAATTCATGGAGGAATGATCTAATGAAGTAATTATTATGACTTGGCCTTAGAAATATTGGATTTGGCATTATTAGGGTTTAATGAATAGTAAATTTTGGAAAAAGTTTTATTTTTATTGAATTAATTATAAGATAAATAACTAATGACATGATTAGTATATTTTAGAACATGTATAGAGTGATTTGGATTAGTGGAATCAAGTTTTACGCTATGCCCTAGTTAGGGTTTAAAGAGGATTTTTGTGAATGGACTATGTAAGCCATAAATTATTTAGATTAAAAGTTTAAATGAAATATTTACATGTTGTTAGGATGCTACTCATATAAGAAACTAGATAAATTTGTCAAATAATTAAGATTCTGATGTTAATTGTGAAGAAACCCTAGTTTAATTGATGTTTATCATATTATTGATAATCATAACCTGAAATTGGCTATGAAAGAAATGCTAATATGATGTATTGAGTATATAATTACCAATGGTTAAGTAAATAGGATTATAGCCCTATATAGGATAATCTGAAAAGGATGAAAATATAGAGTTTGAGTAATATGGGCGAAGCTCGAGACGTGAGGTAAGTAGGCGATCCCTTGTATGACTTGAATAAATAGATGAGGATAGTGTTTATCTCATGTTTATTTTGGGCATGTATGTTTTGGATGAGAGATTATGAATATTCCGCCTTGGTTAAGGATAGTAAATGTATCAGTGTTAGGGACAGTAAATATACCTTAGAATTGAAGTGTATTAAGGAAGAGTGAATATTCCTTGAGCATGTAGAAAATGGAAGCATGTGATGATTATAATATGATGTGATCATATGAATGTAATGGGATATGAATTATCCCATAAATAGCATGTATGCATAAATATAAAGGGGATAGAGAGTATCCCTTGGATTGAAATGAATGAGGAGCTATAAAGTAATGTATGAAATAGAAGGGAATGGATAATATCTCTGAGTTGTATTGATAAGGATTGTGATTATGCATAGAGTATGTATTAATAGAATAATAATTTGAGCCTTATAATACAGTTATTTTGTATTGTTCATCTTAGGATGACATGGAAATGTAGAGATGAAAATGTATTGTGCTTATGATAATGGATTGAAATTAGAATATAATGTAGTTAATGCATATTCTAGATTAGAATATGTTGTTATGATTAATTATTTTCCATTATTTATACCTACTTACTGAGTTGTCTGGACTCATGACTCTTTTATTAAATTTCTAGTTGACAGGTCAGACAAAGGATTATGAGAGAGACTGGAGATCTTTGAATGGTATGATTGTATATTGGGATTGGAATCCCATTTTGTATTAGTATATAATTGAAATTCATATTGTAATGGTGTGATTGTAGTTTAAAGAATTCAAATGATGTATAAAGTGAAGCATTGGCATGTCTTAATAAATAATATATATTAGGATGATAACATGATATGTTTCCCCTAAAGTGCAATATCATCATGGTATGATACAGATCCTAGGCTGTGGATAGAATGAGTTAATTTAGATTGTTATTTTATGTTTATTCAAATTTTTATTTAATATATGATGTATATCAGGTTCTAATCTTATTATTTTAAGGGAAACTCTATCAAAATTTTAGTAGAAATCCCATTAGAAATTAGTAAATTTAGAGTGATTAATGAAACCTAACCACCCCCACCCTAGAAGTGGGGAAATTTATGTGTAATTATAGTGTATTTACGGTGTAAAATGGAGTAACCTCCCTGGGTGGGTGGGGCATTACAACTATATATGCATGCAACAAAATAAAACCTTATCTAACAAAAAGAAAAAAAATCATAATAAGCAAATAGATTGTGTCTTGATTTATGGATGTGCGTACTTGATAAAGTTGAGATTGTGGATGGCTATGTATTTGATGGGATTTGTGAATAACTATAATAGTTAGTAGGTTTCCCTTAGCTTGATTTTGCATTCTTTGGATTCCAGTATGATCTTGGGATAAGCAAGCACCTGAGTCACCTAGCCTAGCTGTGATCCTAAGGACATAATTTGGTGACTTGCCACTATCCTAAAAATAGGGAATACTGTACCAAAATTGGGGCTCGACAAGCTGAATAACATATTATAAGCTGAGTGATGTCTCAACCATTACTTGCCATTTCAAGAATTTTGGCAAATTATCATTGAAATTCTTATTTTCCCCTTTCAGCGAGATAATCTCACAAGGGAAAACACCACAAAGCCATTGTTAGGCAAAAATATTGAGATTTTGGAGAAAATATCAAAATTTTCCCCAATTTCTTGATAGCAAAATTTTGTTGGTGGGGCAAAATCCCCCCCTTCCCCCCTAAAGACAAAAGGGTGCCCTAAAAATCAAATACACCCCTTTTCCCCCACTATGAGGATCTGAAACCTACCCAAGTCTTCCCTAAAACCATTTTTGGAATCCATCTTAGTGATTTCAAAACCAAAAAACAACATTTACATATTTGATTTGAAGATCAGAAGTCGATAGCGTGATTATCAATACCCAATCTTATTTCCCCCATCTGAAATCATTTATTCCTCTTAGAAATCGATAATGGATGTTTTAAAATCCCTTTTCGAAGACATCTAGCAAGATTTGAGCACATGAAATCGAATGGAAGAGGAGCAAGTTACGTTTAGAGGCCTGACAACATGTTGCGTCCACGTTTTTGCAATTTGAAACATTCAAATCCTTCAAAATTGTGAATGGAGTGTTCTAAATCAACAATGGATTGGATTCAAACATGATACAGAGGCAGAAATTTTTCATTCAGTGGCAGTGGGAGGCAGCACTCATTGGCAGTAACTTTTTTGGGGAAGTTTTCCCTATGTTGGACTTCGATTGCAACTTGATTCTATTCAAACATGTTTGAATTCAAACACTAGTATGAGATGGATTATAGATTTTTTATTTTTATTTTTATTTTTATTTTTTATTTTTAAAATGTTTTGGGGAAAATACATATTTTATGCATATTATTTGTATTTCTTATGATTTATTGGTGTTTTATTTCTTAGATTTTTTATTACATAAATTGAAATAAGTTGTAGATTGGGTATTTTATTTAAATAACTTCTTTATTTACAAGTTCAATATGTCAAGCTCAAGTACAGAAAAAAGCAATAAAACTAAGTCATAAGATACTACTTGAGAGCATGAGCAGCTAGTTGAAGGGTATTCGAATGGAGCAGAATGTAATTATTGTCATTAGTAAATGAAATTTGAGGTGTTATTAAGATTGAGGGGGGATTTAGCTAGAGGGTATAAGAATGTTGGAAATTGCCTTGAGGTACTCGTAGTTGTTAGAAAATTGATGAAGAAAGTTTTATCTTAAGGAATGAGCTTTCGAGACTCAAGAAATTCACATGCGTAAAATCTTTCAAAGAAATTATATGAATTTCCTGCAACCGTGGATGTTGATGATGAGGAAGGGGATGAGGCCGATTTAAGAAGAGTTATGCATAGCTCTAGAATGGAGCAAAGGAAAAGAGAGCAAATGATTAAACTCAAGAGGAGCAGGCCAATATTCCATGGGTATATTAGGGAAGCTGGTGGTGGTAGTGGGCTTGTGGTAGTGAGGCTGGTGGGATCATGCGTTATTTTGTGCGTATCATGATTATGAAAGTGACTGAGCTTAGATTATATGGGCAAGTGGGTGGAGTACAAAAAAAAATTAAGCAGATGTCTAATAAGGAAGGGACAATGTTGCCCAATGTAAGGCCCTAAAAATTTCAAATATATAAATTTTCACTATTATAAAGTTTCAGTAATTTTTCCAGTGCGGCATTCTGTAAAATTAAATTTTTGAGGAATTTTATTATCAAAAAATTATAAAAATAGATAAAATATCCATATTAATGTGAGGATGATGAGGACATATGTTAATGAATAATTAACAGGTGAAGAAAAATTAAAAATAACATTTGGAAAGCCAAAAAATTGAGTTGCCGATAATTTCTGGAAAATTTTAATTTAATCAAATTTAATTAAAATAAATGATATAATTATGGAAATAACAGATGGGAAATTGATTTGGGCATATGATATATCAAATGGGTGACTCACATGTGTAAAGAATGATAATTTGATGGTGTTTTAAAAATTCAAGAGAGTGAATGTGCATGGAAGTGGGTGAAGCATAGACTACAAAAAACAAAACAATATAAAAAGTGTGTTTTTGCAATGCCCATCCCATTTCCATCATCCTCATCTCCCCACACATGCTAGCCAACATAAACCCTCTTTCCCCATCATCCCAATTTTCTATTTTAGACAATTTTGTTTCAAGTGATCTATAGCAAATGTTGATTTAAGTAATTGTGGGCTATAGGATGTATTTTCTCTTAAGATCAAGAATTGGCAGTCACCCAAACATGGTGAAATATTGTTGATCAGTGGGACCAACCAAAGAAATTTGAAGATTAAGGTAAGTGCTTAATCTAATTTAAATGGTGATGATGTTTATGAAAGAATATCATTTAAAAGTTGATTTATCTTCAATGAATTTCAAACCTTAATGCAAGGGGGTTTGCTTAAAATTTTAATAGGGAATTAAAGCTTTGTTAAAGGGAGTAAATTGGAGTGTGAGGATTGTGCAAATTGCTCAATTAATTAAAGTAAGCAGGTAGCAAGTAGTTGTTTTAAGTTATTTTAAGTTCAATTTGATTTCTTTGAATTATTACAATTTGGTCACTTGTAATCTGAATTTTTTGTATATGAGTTACATAATTTTAAACATACATTATCTGCCCCATGCAACCATAATTAATGTATTATATTAGCATGAATTATATTGCATTGAAAACAATGGAATTCGGATGAACAGTGTATTGACAGAATGCCTTACCAAGTACCCTTCTTGAGGTTGATTAAAACCCAATTTAGTAGTGTTATTTTGCAAAAATAAAAATAGGGTTAAATAGATATAATTGAATACTAGCATATCAATTTGCATAAATAAATTCCATCGTTTGACCCCTCAAAAAAATATGAACAATAAATACCCTGAAAATGAGATGCTAATAGCGTCTCACCCTTTTGAAATTTTACTTTATTTTTAATATTTTTATTTTAAATTAAATTAAGCTAAAATTTTTGTAAAAATTCTATTATATTATTTTAAATTTAAGAAAAAAATAGTAGCAAAAGAGATGTATAATTTTGTCTAACATTTTTTCTTTATATTTTCATATTTTAATTTTAAATTGATCAATTTATATTATTTTGACATGAAATTTGGATCAAATATTTTTCATATTATTGGGGATATCCAAAAATATTTTTAGGTCAATTGGATATTTATAAACTAATGAATAAGAATTTTATTTTAAAAATTATGTATATATATTCTACATCCCTAGAAGTGCCGATGAATTTCAATTTTGAAGCCTGGCTCAGAGCCCAGTGTGGCTGATATATATATTTTATAATATCCGTGGGGCTAAACTATATCCGTTATGTGGCAAGGAGTAGCCTGGTTGGCCAGTGGGCGGTTGTGTGGGCAGTCGGCGTGGCCGAGCGTTGCTATTGGTCTGGATGGCCTGATTGCTATGATTGGCCTAAGTAGCTTATGTAGGCGTGTTTATGGAGAATTGGTACTCTTGTGAGGTGATGAGGGTGGGGTGCCATTGGATACAACAATATGGCTGTGTGGGCCTGGCAAGCTTCTAGCCAGGAGTGCCAGGATAGACCTGACGCACTGAAGAGTAAAAGGGTAGTGTTCTGGTTTGTGTGCCTCTTAGGAAGGAGTGTGTGGATGGTTGAGGAGTGTGTGGATGATTATGGAGTGTGTGGATGATGGTGGAGTTGTGTATTGGTGTAGAAGGTAGTTGTGAATTGGCAGATAAAAATGGCAGTATGACATGTCGATATTCGAGCCGGTATTGATCGGTTAATTATGTATACAATATCATTATGGGTATGTATATGAAATAATTAATGAGATATTAACATTAAAATCTTAATGAACTAGCCATTAACTGACTATAACATCCTGCATATGGCATGACATATTTTGCTTGGTTGCATTATTGTTTAATACTCTATTTGCTATTATTGATTACATTATTTACAGTCATGTTTTTTTGCTTGCCTACTTACTGAGTTTTGACTAGACTCACCCTTTTATTTAAATTTTTAGCTGACAGGTTAGAAGACAGAGCCCAACAAGGTGTTAGGTCTCGTGATGGGGCTAGGCCGTGACACCAGTAGATTTTTTACTCCTTTTCATGATGTATAATGATGTATATTATTATATGGATTTTGGATGCATATTAAACATGTGTCATTACTTAGTTTTATAGCATGTTATTTTATGGTGTGGGTGTATATGATTTGACAGCTAGGGTACAATGTACCCTGATCTTGGTCTGTGAGTGCTGTCGTGATGTATGTTGTGGAGGTAGCAGTTATATAGTTTATGGAAAAAATGGTAGGGCCTAGAGGTGGCCATATTATATTTGCATATTTGAGGGTATTTCTTATGTAATTATTGTGGTTTAGCATGTTGTATACAAGACAACGGTGATAAATTAGGGGAGACTCTGCCATAATTTCCTCTGAATTTACTACTAGTGACGCTCCAAGGAGGAGGGGTGTTACACCCCTTCGAAAATTTTCATCCAAGTTTTCTTTTACAATGTAATTCCAGCTCATGCAGCAAATTCAATTTCATTTAAAAACTTTGTAGCCATCGCCCAAAGGGAGAAAGAGAATGCAAAATCCCCCACGAGGAATGAAATATATGGGAAGTATTTAAAGGAAAAGGTGGCAAAAATAAATGATTGGATACATTTTCAGAAATTATATTGGGACACTTATAGGGTAACCATCATGTGTGATGGATGAAGAGGCCCAACGAGAATGTCCATAATTAATTTTTGGGTATATTGCAAAGGTGTATCAATATTTATAAAGTTGGTAGATGCATCGGCATATGTCAAGGATGCCAACTACATTAAGGGAGAGTTAGAAAAAAATGATTGAATGGATTGGTATAGAAAAAATGATTGAATGGGTTAGTGTGGATCATGTGGTGCAGATTATTACTGATAATGGATCTACTTATAAAAGGGCAGGCAAAACACTAGAATAAAGATATTCTCTTTACTGGACACCCTGTGTTGCACACTATATATATTTGATGTTGGAGGATATTATTCATCGTCCTATAGTAAAAAAATAATTTAAAAAGCACACACAATGACCAAGTTTCTATACAACCATAGCTGAGTTCTTTTTATATTTCATAGAATATTTAGATATGATAAAGAAATTGTTCATCCTAGTAAAATAAGATTTGCTAAAAATTCCATTGCATTAGATAGCTTGTACAAGGCTTGTCAAGCTCTCACCATGGCTTTCAATTCTGATGAGTGGTAGAATTCAAAATATAGAAGGATGGAGGAGGGGAAGAAAGCACAAGATATTATCATAATGGCTGTATTTTGAGATTGTGTGCGATGAGTGTTAGGCATACTAGAACCCATCTATCTAGTTTTAAGGATTATAGACATTGAGACATATTCTTCCATGGGTTCTATGTATGAATCCATTCGTTTTATGATGTGAGCTATCAAAGAAAATAGTCCTACAAATTGGGTTCTACATATTATAAAGACTCATTGGGAGGGCATATTAAGTCATCCCCTACATGCTGTTGGTGAGTATATGTTGTAATAAGTTCTAGTTTCATGAAAAAAAATGTAGATCCTTTTTGTTTACATTAACTAACATAGTTTCTAATTTGCGCAACTTATTATTTAAACCCTAAATATCATTATAAGTGGCATCTAGGCCAAGATCCCCAACTTAGCATCTCTGTTTTTAAGGTGTTTGAAAAGCTTTTTCCTGACAACCTCAATGATGAAGATCTTATTGGTGAGGTAACTGTATACAATGACCTAATACACTTGTATCATTTATAAAGATTGTTTATTAAGAATTGCATATTAACACTATTTACTTCCTACAGTTGATGTACTTTTGAGATGCAAAGGGATTATTTAGGATGAATGTAGCAATCCAGTCAAAAAGTAAAGCAATTTCATATAAGTAGAGGATATCAAAATAATAAGATATTATTTGCTTTTTATTATAGAAAATTAACAAGCCTTAATTTCCTTTCATAGGTGAATGGTGGAATTTTTATAGGACAAAGACCCCAAATTTGAGGCTATTGGTATGTAGAATACTGAGTCAAACAGTATCTTCATCCCCATGTGAACGCAATTGGAGTAAGTTCTCTTTAATCCATACATGTAGAAGAAACAGTTTGGGATACCAGAGGCTGCAAGATTTGGTGTTCTGCCATTACAATATGAGGCTTTGGGAGAAATTAATTCGATCTGAAGAGAGCTCTCATGAAAAACCATTAGATTTTTTGATGATAGGGCATTATACTCCTCTAGAGCAAGATGATGAAAGAGAAGATCCATTCAATGAGTGGTTATAGTCTAATGATTTAGATACTAGAGATGGAAGGTCAGAACCTAGTATTGCTAATTTAGCTCGTGAGCAAGGAGCAAATGTTCGAAGAGTAGTGGACAAGGAGAGAACTCCATTAGAAGACTTTGATCCATTGACAAGGTCTAAAAGCAATTCTCAATCACAAGACCCTTCAAATCCACCTTAGTTTAGATTCTTATCAAGTACAGAATCTTCTTCAAGAACAAAGAGTGGAGGCATTGGTAATGATGATGACAGTGGTGGTGATGATGATGGTGGTGGTGTTAGTGGTATTAGCCCATTCACTGGAGAAGTTGATTTCCAACATGCTATATAGGATGATGATCACGGTGCACGACTGCCTATGAAATCTTATGTGAGAAGGTACAGAAGTAGAAAGAAAGTGACCTTTACAGAAGAAGACTTGCTAGATAGTATGGCCGCAACCTCTATTGGTATAAATAGTAGTGTGCATGAGTCTAGTTGTGGGTTTACATCTTATGACTATCATGTCGGGGATTATTTACAAGAAATTCAACAATCTTATGTCGGAGATTCTGAATATTATCCTCAATAGTCTTATGGCCAGATACCAGAAAATCCAAATAGCGGAACCGAAGCGTCTTCATCTTCACTCCCTACATGGTATAACTTATATCCAGGTGGTTTTTATAGTCATTGGCCAGAAGCAATGTAGAGTGACCATGACAATGATAAAATTAACGAGCCTGCATGAGTTCTTTTTGGTGGTGAGGTATGGAGATAACATTTTTCATACTATATGCATGTGTTTAACGACTTTCTATGATCTAGATCTCCCATTTAGTAGTATTTCACTGTGAATATTTACTTTATCTGCTTCTGCATCATTGGTATGTTTCCTTATGTCATATATATTGACATTTAAAGTGATATTTTTTATTATGAATATGAATTCAAATTTATTATGATATATAATGATTTATTATGAATTTTTCTAGAAGGTTTTCTATTTTTTTTATATTTTTTTATATTTTAGCAAAATAGTTTGGCAAAATTAGCAAAATTTTCTCCAACATTAGCAAGATTTTCTCCTTTTTAGCTTAGCGAAATGGCGAGCACTGGTCTCAACCCAAAAGAAAACCCAAGAGGGGTGCCTTCGGGTGGCAGCTTCTGGGCTTGGGGCATAAACATGATTTTGTTCAGTAATATCATCATCTAGCCTGTCATCTAAATGTTATATTTGCAAAATGTATAATCAATCACGAACTAGAGTACCAAAATTATTATCAACTCCTAACCAGATATCAAGAGTTCTACTCAACAATTTTTTCCCAATTCTGAAAACCAAGAGACAAGTAACTGGCCCTTATTACTCCACTTCAACCCACTAGAGCACAATAAACACTGGCACAAATAATTGCAAAAAGTTCAACAAAAAAAAAAGACTAAAGTGAGATAGAAGAACATCATTCCTGCCCTCTTCCGTGGTTATAACATTTTCCCAGGACAGTTGGACCCGAATAGTTGGTGTTATATTAGTCTCTTTCCCGTTAGGTGCACAGTCTTAGGGAGATTTTCATTTTCACCCTCCCTATGTTCTCTTCCATTTTTACCTTGAGTAAGGCTCCTCATTCACCTTATTATTTTTATCTCATCCCCTGCCCTCCTTGGCGAAAGTTGTTCACATGGATTGCAGACCCGGACGATGACTAAAAAGTCATTAGGCTTGGGTTAAAGTCATAGGGGACTTCCCTTTAGCTACAGTTTTGGGATACCAGTCTGGCCTGTTCTTCAGTTGTCCTTTCCAAGTTAGAGCGGTATAATTTATAATTACTTACGTATAGGTTGATGACAGTAGGTGTGCTGGCAGTGGATGTTGCTACCTCTGCCGAGCATTGTCGCCAAGCGAACTTTTTGTGTAGTTTTCTCAGCCAAGAAGTCGCTATTCCTGACCCTATTCCTCATCGGTCTTCTCTTCCTTCTTTATTTCTGAACCTGAGACCTATTATAGAACAAGAATATGAACTTCTCTCTTTGATCTGTTTAGTTAGTCCCTAGCTGGCGGAGGATCCCTCTGTCGTGCCGACTCTTTCTACTAAAGGGGCGGGTCCATCGACGCGACAGAGGATTAAGGTTGTTGCTTGGAGGCGGGTGCCCAACACACCATCCAGTTCTCCATCTTTCTATCCTTCCTTTGGATCCCTTGGAGAGGGGTTAGCAGATCCACTTCCTCAATTGGAGCCGCTTAATGTAATATGCTCCCCTGGTGTGGGTCCCTTTAGAATTTATTTGGGAGAAAGCGCCTCTCCTTCAACCTCTTCCACCAACGACTCTGATCAACCTAGCGGAGTAGACCAGCCTTCGTCTCCTCTTCCTAGGTTGACTTTGAAGGAGGCTTTGTCCTCTGGGAGAGATTTAGATGAACTCCTCGGTGGAGTGGTCCATTCTCCATCTGTACATTCTACCTTTGCTTCTTCGTCAGTTGCAGTCCCATTATCCACTGATTCCTATCTGGTAGGTGTTTCTCTCGCTTTGCCCTCTATGGCAGTGTCCTTGCCACTCTCTACACCTCCCACCCCTTTTCCCTCCTTGCCTATTCCTACCCATTCTATCCATCCTTTTTCCACCAGCTTTGTTCTGGTTGAAGGTACTTATCTGGAGGTGGTCGTGGGTAGGATGATGCTGAAGATTTAGGGAAGGCCAGCAGTGGTGGAGCCATAAGAAATAGTAGTCAATTTGGTGTCTGGCCCTACCATTGTCGCGGCTTCTCACCCTTCTACTACCTTTGTTGGTGAGTACTCTTCATTTCTCTTTGCCTAAATCCTTTATTTCCTTCTTCTTATATTTATTTCTTAACTCTCTCTCTCTCTCTCTCCTTTTTTTGTAGGCTTGTTCTCTTTCTATCACCTGGCTTGTATGCTGAAACGTCCATATTCTGACCCCAGCTTGGGTCCTATTGCATGGTGCTTTCGAAGTCAAGCTTCGAGTTCCAGCAGACCGGCTCAAGTTCTCGGTTCTAGCTCTTTCAGCAAGACTTCTGCTTCTGCTAGCTAGAGCTCTTCCCAACCTTTTGATCCAGTTGGCACTGCTCCAAGGGAGATGGCACCAATAACTGCCCTTCTAGAGGATCTAGCAAAAGCGGCTATCTTCGTCACCAAGCTCGCTTGCTCCACAGACTGCTCCCAGGCTCTGGATGTACATTGGGATAACCTAGTGGTGGATTCCACCTTGATATCACGCGAAGTGCAATCAACAGATAGAGCTTTATTAATCGAATGAGGATCACTATGCTACAACTCACAATTGTCCGAGATCAATTGAGGATCCAGTCCGAGCGGTTGGAGGAGGCAGAGGAAGAGATTGAAGGATGGCGGAGGAGGTAGGCCTCTGCTAAGGTTTGGAACGAACGAGACCACGCTATCGCCAAACTCACCGCTGCGAAGGCAGAGTTACAAGAGGAGCGAAACCACTTCAATGAACTAGAGGGGATAGCTTCCACACTCAAGGCTAGGGAGGATGAGCTACTTGTGGGTCAGCATGCTGCTATGCTCACACAGAGGGAAGCCAAAGATTCACTTGTCCATGTGAAGGCCAAGTGTGATGCTGCTATTGCGGTCATTGATACCAAGGTGGAGCAACTGGCAAGATAGAGGTGGATGCTGCTAGAAGGGAGAAGTCGCTGTAGCAAGAGGTTAGCAAGCTAAGGGAGCAACATGCTGCAAATCTTTCTCGAATTCGCCAATTGTGTTTGAAGCAACTGACAGTGGAACCCGAGTGTCAAGAGGCATTGCTTGAGTAAATGGCTAATTGTTTTAGGCAAGCCTTTGATTCATGTAAAAAGCAAGTTGCTTAAAAATTCTCCAGAATAGATTTAGAAGACATTTAACTGGACAAGGAAGATTTGTAAAACTTTGAATTTATGATTAATGTTTTTTTCTCTTTAGTGCTTTGAGTAGGTGTGAAATGCTTGTGTTTAACTCCAACGAGAGAAATTTCAATTTGGCCCATTTCTATGTGTTTGAGCACAGTTTTCCTCACTCATGTTTCCTGATGTTTTCCCATGGGGATAGGGGCTACTTGTCAGACTGGAAACTCAAAGTTTTTGTATGTGGGATTGAATTACGGTTGGCCTTTGGTTAGGCATTGATTCTGGTTGATCGTATAGCGGAACCAGAAACTCTTTCTGGTCATGCATATAGCAGGACTGGAAACTTCTCATGGTCGGGCATATAGTGGGACCAAGAACTCCTTCTGGTCGGGCGTATAGCAGGATTGGAAACTTTCCCATATTGGGCTTATAGCAAGACTAGGAACTCTATTCGATTGGGCATATAACGGGACTGAAAACTCTTTCCAGTTGGGCATATACTGGACCAAAAACTCCTAATTGGGCTTATAATGGGACCAAGAACTCCTTTCAGTCAGGCGTATAGCGGAACCAAAAACTCCTTCCAGTCGAGCATATAGTCGAACCGGGAACTCCTGGTCAGGTGTATAGCAAGATCAGAAACTCCTTCCGATCGGGCATATAGTGGGACCAGAAACTCAAAGATCATTGTTAGACCCACTCTTCATTCCGTGAATGGAAATGGGGAGTGGCACTGGTCTATTCTTCAGTCGAGGAAGAGAAAATATCTTTATTACTTTGCAAAACTGATTGTACATTTGCCAAAAAAATTAGAAAGGAATTTTATTGATAATATACCCTCAAATGTTCTACGTTCCAAGTTCTTAGGATACTTCTATCGTTTAGCCTTTGCAGTTGGTAAGCTCCATTGTCTAGGACTTCGACTATCCTGTACTGTCCTTCCCAAGACCAAGCGAGTTTGCCTTTTGTGTGGGTAGGATTGCTAATGAATGCTTTCTTCAAGATTGGATCTCCTTCTTTGAAGCTCCTTGCTTTAACCTTTTGATCATAGTATTGCTTGACTTGGGCCTATTGCCGAGCCATTCTAGCTTAGGAATTGATCATTGTTTCCTCTAACAAATCCAAGTTGGTTTCTAGGGCCTCTATGTTAATATCTTCATTAAAATTAGCGGTCTAGGCTGAGGGGATTTTCAGTTCTATGGAGATCACGACTTCGGATTCGTAAGTAAGCATGAAGGGTGATTCACCTGTTGACCTTTTCAGTGTTGCCTCAATCCTCACAATACTTTTGGGAGCTCCTGGTACTAGTTATCTCCGAAGCCCTCCATCTTTTTCCTTAGGCCGATCACGATATTTTGTTTGTGGCTTTTGTAATACCATTTGTCTGCGGGTGTGCTACTGAGGAAAACTTCTGTCGAATCTTGTTTGAGGTGCAAAACTCTTTGAACAGTTTGCTTTCGAAATGAGTTTCATTATCCGTGATGAGGATCCCTGGGACTCCGAACCTACACATTATACTTTGCATTAGGAGGTTCTTAGTTTATTCTGTCGATTTCAATCTAGTCGCTCTAGCTTCTACCCATTTTGTAAAGTAATCTACGGCCACGAATATGTACTTCTTCCTTCCGATTGCTGGTGGGAAGGGTCCTAAGATGTCTATTCCTCATTGGTAGAAGGGCTATGAGCTAATGATTGTTGAAAGCTGAGTTACTGGTAGTCAGGGGATGGAGGCATTTTTCTGGGACTTGTCACATTGTGGACCAAAAGTATCCTTGTCTTGTTGCTTTGAAAGCTAGGGTCTTGCCCCCTATGTAGTTCGAACATTCCCCCTTGTGTATTTGTTTAAGGATTTCTTTTCAATCCCCCTTGATTACACATCGTAGATACGAGTGTGAATGTCCTCTCTAGTATAGCTTATCATCTAAGTAGATAAATTTTGTAGCGAAATGTGCTAGCATTTTATCCTCTATCGGGTCTGCTGACTTTTCTCCTCTCCTCAGGTATGCATGGATAGGATCCATCCAAGTTCCATGCCTTTTATTGACAGTTGCTCTCGGGAATGTTAGGAGTCGAGAGGTGTTCCAATAATACTATTTTTCGTAGGTGAAAAGATGGCATTATGGCCAGTTTCGACAGTCTATCCGCTTACTCATTTTCTTCTCTTGGTATTTACACAATCTAGGTTTTTGTGAATTTATCCTAGCATAATTTTGGCTACCGACAAGTATTGCATCATTAGTGGCTCATTGGCCTCATATTCTTTTGTCAGCTGTTTTACTACCAATTGGGAATCATTGTAGATGACTAAGTTGTTGATCTTGAGTTTCTAAGCGATCCTGAGGCCTACTAGCAGAGCTTCATACTCGGCTCCGTTGTTGGTCGCTGGGAAGTGGAATTGTAATACATACTCGATTGTGTGTCCTTCGGGGCTTTGAAGAACGAGTTCGGCTCCAACACCATCCTTGCTTGACGATCTGTCCACATGCAGGCTCTAATGAGGGGAATTGTCTAACAGCAAATCCGTATCAATTATGGGAGGCCTAGACAGTCCTTTTGCTTATGTTACTATTGACGCTTAGGATGAGTCTGCTTCATAAGTGGAAACCATCGCCCTTGCAATCGCCGAAAGGGCTCTACTTTGGTTTCTTTTCATCTACCTTGCCAGTGCATTCAACTAGGAAATTGGTTAGGATTTGGCCTTTTATGGTTGTCCTTGATACAAGCTCGATGTCGAACTCGCTGAGTTCTACAGACCACTTGATGAAGCATCCTGATAATTCCATCTTTTAGAGGAGTTACCTGAGCAATTGATCTGTGTAGACTTGGATTGGATGACCTTGAAAGTATGGTCTGCGTCTTCTTGCAAGATTACTAGAGCCTAGGTTAATTCTGTGATAGTAGGATACCTTATTTCCACGTCTCTTAAGATTTTCCTGATATAGTATATGGGTTTCTGAGTTTGACCATGCTCTCTAAATAATGTTGTTGATATGGTTTCAAGTCCGGCGACAAGGTAGATGCACAGGATTTTTCCTTTCTCTAGTGTGCTCAGCAAAGGGATACAGGCCAAATATGATTAGAGTTCTTTGAAGGCCCTTTATGTTCCTTGGTTGATTTCTTTTTAATCTAGGTTTGTTGACGCTCCCTTCTGAAGTGCTTTGAAGAATGGGAGACTTCTTTCTGCAAATTTGGATAGGAACCTATTAAGTGCAGCTAATTTTCCTGTCAGACGCTGGAGCTCTTTGTTACTACTGGGCCTCATCATATCTCGAATAGCCTAGATTTTCTCAGGGTTTGCCTCAATGCCCTTCTGCAAAATCAAGAATCCTAGTAATTCTCCTTATGCAACACCAAAAGTGCACTTTTGGGGATTTGATTTCATTTTATAGTTCCTAAGGGTTTGGAATGTTTCTTCCAAGTCCTAAATATGGTGGTTCCAAGTCTTGCTTTTCACCACCATGTCATTAATGTATGCCTCCATGTTCCTGGCAATTTGGTTTTTACATAGGTTGTTCACCATCTTTTGATAAGTGGCTCTAGCATTTTTTAACCCAAATGGCATTACTTTATAGCAAAACATGTCGACTTCAATATGAAGGCTATCTTTTCTTAATCAGGTTTGTGCATCTAGATTTCGTGGTACCTGAGAAGGCATCCATGAAAGTGAGTAATTTGTGGCCAGCGGTACAGTCTACTAGTTGGTTGATGTTAGGGAGAGAATAGTAGTCTTTCGAGCACTTTTTATTTAGCAGGGTGAAATCCACACACATGCATCATTTTCTGTTCACTTTATTCACCATGACTACATTGGTCAGCCATTCAAGATAGTGCACTGCTCTGATGAATCCTACTTTCAGCAATTTATCCACTTCAACTGTGATGGTTTCTCTCTTCTCTTATGAGAATAGTCTCTTCTTCTACCTAACTGGTTTGTGTGTGTCGTCGATAGCTAGCTTGTGGAGGAGATGATTGACATATCCAATCCAAGAATGTGAGAGGGTTTTCGAGCAAAAATGTTGGTATTTTTTCTTAGTAGGCTTACCAACTCCTGTTAAAGTGGCGTGCCTAGGGCGGAGCCAATTTGGATGGTTATTTCGAAAGAATCGCGAATCAACAGAACTATCTCCAATGGTTCTATTGGTTCACTTCTGGTGATTTGTTATTCATCCTTGGTGTCCATGGTATCGATCTGCATATTCCTTAACACATTCTCCTTCATCAATATTTTATAACATTCTTGGGCGATTTTTCAGCCTCCTCTGACTGTACCTATTCCGCTAGATGTAGGGAATTTGACAGTCAGATGGTATTTAGATACTACTTTCCTTATTTTATTGAAGCCCGGACATCCCAAAATGGTGTTGTACATTGATGGTACGTTTACTACCATGAAATCTAGGGGGGCAGTTATCCTTTCAGGGTCGTCTCCTATCGTGAAAGGGAGAGTGATGATGCCTTTTAGGAATACTCCATCTCCAATGAAGCTTGTTAATAGCCCTTCTGCTGCTCTTAGTGCTTTTTAGCCAAGCTGCATCTTTTCGAAACAATGGTAGAATACGATGTTTGCAGATGAGCAGCAATCCACCGTGATCCTTTTTACTTAGAACTATGATATTATTGCTACGATGAGTACAACATCATCCTGTCCCCCGACTCCGCTCATCATGTCTTCCTTGGAAAAGATAATTGGAAAATCTTCTTCCTCTCTTTTCCATTTGGAGCTTTGTCCAACCAAGTTTAATTATTTTGGGAGCGATTGCGGTTTAGCTACAGGACCACCGGTGATGATGTTGATGATTCCCATTGTAGATTGATTGACTTCTATTGCTCTATTTCAGTGTCTTTGTCATCTCCTCTCGTCATTGCTTTGTTCTGGAACTGACACTCTCCCTTGCTCGTTGCTCTCTTAGGGTTGCCTGCCAAACGGTGCAGTAACCTTCCACCTTTTATGAGCTTCTCAATTTCTTCTTTAGGATGCGGCATTCTTTTGTATCATGGCGGATATCTTTATGATATAGGTAGTATTTGTTAGCATCAAGGCAGTGTCTGCTTTTAATGGTGGGTGGGTTTCGGATCCAATACCCCTGCTTTTGGATTTCATGGAGCACATAGGTTGCAGGGTGATTGAGGGGAGTCAGGGGAGCCTTTGATGACCTACCCCTGGTGGGCTCGTAGTTCCTGTTATCCCGACGTTGTGGGAGAGGAGTGATAATCCCAACATCTTGGGGGAGAGCGGTCGTCTCGACATCTTGGGGGGGAGCAGTAATCTCGTTGCTTTGGGGGAGTAGGGGGCGAGTAACTCGGTCTCCTCTTCAATGTGTCAGTTTATAACCTCTAGGGGTTCTGAGTAGTCTTTGGAAGCCCATAGGCGTAACTACTACCTCATGTTGGCATTTGTGATACCATTCTGGAGTGCTGCCACAATGACATCATGGTCTAGCCTTTCTATATCAAGAGAGTGACAGTTGAACATATTAACATATTCGCAAAAGGTCTCATTTTCTCTTTATTTCACTAATAGTAATGACCCTACTGTCCTCCTTTGTCTTAGCTGACTAATGAAGCACTTCCAAAATTGCTCCTCTAGATCATCGAAAGAGTTGATACATTCTGGGGCCAATGTCTGGTACCATGATAGTGTCACTCCCTTTGAGTGTTGGGGGGAAGAAGCGACACTTTATGGCATCCGAGACCCCTACTAGGGTCATTTGTCCATCGTACCAGGTGAGGTGATCATCCGGATTTGTAGTGCCATTGTAAGCTTCCAAGGATGGCATTTTGAATCCCTTCAGAACTAGCTCCTCCAAGATCTCTTGAATGAAAAAGGAATTCGTATGTTGTTTCTCCATGTGCATCTGAGTATTCCTCATTTTGAACCTTGTAGTGTGATCTTCAGGGAGCTTCTTCATCTCTAGGTGAGACGAAGCTTCTCTTTCTTGGGCATAGGTTTCTTGTCTTTAGGTTGGCTCCGAGATAGCATTAACTGCCCTAACTAGGGGTGTAAGTTAGGCGGGTATGAGGCAAGTTTGAGCTTACCCAACCCTAACCGTCACTTCTACAATCTTTTCTCAACCCTAGCTCTCACTTCTACAATCTTTTCTCAACCCTAACCCTAACCCTCACTTTTATAACATTTTCCCAACCCTAATCCTAACCCTATATGTGCGGGTTGACTTCAAGTTCAGGTTCAAGTTGAACTTGGGTAGATTAAACACCGCTTTCTCTTTTAATTCTATTTTTTTATATAAAAAAAACTATGAATAGGCTAAAGCAGTTGATGAAGTCTCAAAAGCAATAGCAAAGAAATTTCTATAGAAAAAAGTGGAAATAAAGAGTTCTATTTACATAGTAGTAACCACGCGATTAGTAAACCGAACATCAGTTAATTTATATTTCTTTAGACATTTGATGATATTAAAATTGCTATAATAATTGTATCCTTTTCAACTATATCTATTTACTATACAAGATTTGCATGTCCACCTACTTACCCACCATTGGTGATGTAAATGCATTCCAAGTGTAAATAATAAATTGATATCATATTTATCTATTCCAACTTACTTTAATAGTCTTTTCTTATTTTCTTGTTGTCTATATTTTTATTAATATTCTTTATTTATTTTATTTTTATTCATTTCATGATTGATATAATATTCTAGGACATTATTTGCATTTTCATTTTTATCTTCTTAAAAAAATTATTTTTCTTTATTTTTACCCTCTTATGATGAATTTTTCATTTAACTATCCCAATAATTTTATCTTTAGTGATTATCTTTGTTTTCAATTATTATTACTTATCTTTTCATCTAGAATGCTTGTTTATTTCCTCTTTATTGATTTTATTTTAAATCATTATCCTTGACCATGGAATCATTCCTCTTTCCAAAATTTACTTTTTTCTCATCTTTTCCTAATCTCAAATATATTTTAAATGTAAAAAGGTTTAATACATAAAAGAAAAACAAAAAACCAAAGAAGAAAGCCCTATCTCAAATTTAACTTCAAATCATTTTAGATCAGTTCTACATTTGATAGATAGTTTTGAATGAATGATTAGAAATAGCTGATTTGTGGCCTTTCCAAAATGTCAATCAATATCTTTTCACGTGGGTCAGAGTTTGATAGAAGGATCGACCCCACGCGGCTATACTACTGTTCCTAGGGTATATTTTTACTTTTATTTTATTTTTAATGAAGGGATGAGGGTTCGAGTTGTAGCAGGTTACCCGACCCCTATCCCGCCCCTAACCTTAAGTAGATACTGGTTTGGGTTCAGGTGCAGGTTAGAGTTGGGGTAGGTTGCTCGACCTCCTTCCTGCCCCTAAGCTAAGTAGATGCAGGTTTGGGTTCGAGTGCCGATTTGGGTTGACTAATGGCTTCCCAACCCTACCTAAAATGCGGGTTCGAGTTAAACCTGCCCCGACTCACACCCCTAGCCCTGACTGGATAGTCACCCACTTCTTACTCTACCGCCACGCCCCCCCACCACC
>JAYJMB010054058.1:0-28231 GCA_036873735.1 Pouteria campechiana
TGGTATGGGTGTATATGATTTGATAGCTAGGGTACAGTGTACCCTGATCTTGGTCTGTGGGTGTTGTGGTGATGTGTATTCTGGAGGTGGTAGTTATATAAATTGTGTAGTAAATGGTACGGCCTGGAGGTGGCCATATTATATTTGCATTTTGGTTATATAATTCTTGTGGATTAGTATGTTGTATACAGGATGGTGGTAAATTAGGGGAGTCTCTGTCGAAATTTCCTCTGAATTTACCACTAGTAATGCTCCAAGAAGGAGGGGCGTTACATTTTATTACCTTAATACTTATTAGTTTACACTTATTTAACTCCTATATGCACTCATTATTCTTATATTCTAATTTAGGAGACAATTGGAGTGGTTAAGTGCAAAAAGAAGTCAATGGAAGGATTTTGGACAACTTCAACATCACTACGTATTTTGGGCATAACTCTCTCACCCAACCTCCGATTGAGATGATTAAAGCATTCTAGAAATACAAGAAAAAGTTCTACAACTTTCATGCTTAGATTTTTTAAGAGATAAAGACTATATCAATGACAACGGAGTGGAAAAAGTATCAAAACATGTTAAAAAGGAGCTAAAGATTACACATAGTAACATTTGTATAACAAATTGTTTATATTTTTAGGATGATTTGGAAAATGTTATCAACACAATATTGTATATCTCAAAGTTATCTAACCAATTCAAGAAGAATCATGAGATTTTGAGTTTAAATGAGGAAGCTATGGTCAAAATAGTAAACACATGTCTGATGGACAGCAAACTGGAGCTATTGGTGCCCATGTTCACTCAACCTACCCCTCCTGTCTAGCAAAGTGGTGCCGGCAGCTCCAGCGTACATCCACCATCTTTTGAATTATGTTTTAGTTAATTATTTTTTCTATTTTTAAGCTATTTTGGGAAGTTTTTAGGCAATTTTTCTTCCGAGCACTTGAAGGTTCTTCTGGTAAGGTTTGGAGGGGACTTCTTGGTGGCTTTCAACAGAGAATTTTCTCCTCTCTTTTATGTTATTTTCTTTGTGATTTCATGGCCCTATGTGGCTAAACTTTTATTCTTGGTTTAAGGAGACAGAAGCCTCAAAATCTATATACTATGAGATCTAATTTGTTTTAATTTTTCAATTTATATTTTGAGTATTGAATAGTCTTGTTTGTTCATGATTATGATTTTTATGCTTAATTTCTAGGAGGTTTACTAGTTTATTATTCATTATAATATATTGCTAGATTAGATATCAAATCCATAATTATTTCCTCCCTCTAATTTGTGAAGCAACTAGGGTTTAATAATTTGTTGCTATTGTAGTTATTAAATCTTAGGAAGAATATTTCACTAAATTAAATACAACCGCTAGTGCTTGTGTTGTTTAGCTTCACCAATCTCTATAAATCTTAAGGCTACTATTAGATTAAACCTTTAGCACAGGTCTTGGGTTATTTAGTAGTTAGGGTTAATTATAACATTGGTTTCTAATAACTATGCTGAAGGAGAGATAGGAAAAATAATTCCAATGGTGAATATTCAAAGTATGATTTGATTTACATTTGCATCAATGATTAGTTATTAGATTTTGATGGTGGATGTTGACTTGAACCAAGGTTTTCTTCTTTGATAGATTTCTTTTACAACACTTTCTTCATTACATTCAAAACCCCCCCTTTCTTATTCACATTGCATAAAACTAAGCTAGATACTCCTCGTGGGATCGACCCTTATTCACACAACTATAGGTAATTTAATTGGAGTAAAGTTCTAAATTTGGTTGCCTATGACATTACACCATCAAGTTAAAGTTAGCTTCATCTAGCACCTTCAATAAACATTGAGGAACAAAAGAAGAAAACCATACTTCGTCTATTAGTGCAAGACTGAGGAAACTTTGTCTGTTACCTCCAATAGACGAGAAAGAACAAAGGAAGCACATCCCACTTTGTTTTTTCATATAAAAGGAGATGTTTGTTAATCGATTAGTCTATCTTTGTTAGTATAATTCAGAGATGGCTAGTTATCTACAACAGACAAAACTCATACACAAAGGATCGATCATCCTAAAGGAAATGAGATAGACAAAGAAGAGTTTGTCTATTAGTCAGTTCAACTTCATCTATGCCATTCAAAGTTTGTCTACTACTTGCAATAGACAAAATCATTCTTATGGAAGTTCAACTGACAGAAAAACCTATGAAGAATTCATCTGCAACTTATGGCAGACAAATGCAGACAGAGAGAGATCATGACTTGTTGGAGGAAAACTCAATTTATGTGGCTAGCATACAAATAACATCTACACTTGTGCAGTCTCATACCAATCACCATTTTTGGTAATAAGTGGTGCTACAAGGGTTTTAAAGATGTGACAAGTCAAATGAGGAACACCTTTTTACACAACTCATCCTCCTCTTTGAATGGTAATGCAGCAGCTAGAGACAAATCAGAAAAACTTGGACTTCAACGGCTGAAAACCCAAACGGTCTTATTCATTCAATGTTGCTCTCATTTTTTGCATTCAATGGATCCCATCTTCTCTAATGGTCGAGATCTTAAAGAAGCCATTTAAGGAGAAGAAGCAGGACAATTCAAAGGGGGTGAAGGAACCCCTTTCAAATGAGCCTTATCTTATACAAATCCTTCCACCCATGGCTAAGAGCTTAAACCATCATCTATCTTTCATGGGCTTTAATCCACTTGTCCTTATGGCCATTACATCTACATTATAGGAAGATCTTTTGTATTATATAGAGTTGAGAGAAAGATCATATCTTCCCATTTGCTTCATTGTAACACTTTATAAAGTGTCAGTTTTCTGGTAAACTTAAAACTAGAGAGTTGCTGGTGAGCTCTAGAAAACCAACAAGTTTGCAAGTGATCTTTGAAACCAGTGTGTTTGTGGTGAAAATCATATTGTAATGAGTTATTGGTGATCTCTGGAAAACCATAAAGTTTGCTTGTGAGCTTCAAAACTAGTGAGTTGGTAGTGAGTACAGAAAAACTACCAAGTTTGCTTGTGATCTTTGAAATGGCTGAGTTTCTTGGTGAGCTCATAAAATTAGAAGAGTGTCAGGGACCCTTGCTTATGCCCCCTAGAGCTGGAATCCAAAAGAAGTGTCAGGGACACTTATGTACTCTATTGTACGGGGTATAGTAGAACCCAAGGCACAATGAGTTGGTGCCCTTGGAAGAGTGGATGTAGGGACAGGGTCTTGAACCACTATAAAAATCATTTTGTCTGTGTGTATGTGTGTGTTTATTTTATTTATCTATACTTTACTATACTATTATTCATCTTATGCCTCACCTCACACAAGCATGAAAAGAGGAAAATGATCTAAAAGGAGTTAAGCAATGAATTTTTATTTGCTAATTCATCCCTCCCCTCTTGGGTTAAGTCATCCAATGAGACTCTATAAAAACAAGAAAATACTTAACTCAATGCTAATATTAACATAGAACTTGAGCAAACAAAAGTAGAAAACTTGCTCTTAGAAAAACATTAACTTCTACATTATTTAAACTAAAGATAAAGAAAAAAAGTAGAGAAAACCATAGAAAGAAAATTAGCAATCTTAGAAGAAGATTAGAACCCAAACAAAATAAGATTTGGGTAACAAAAACTATTGCTAACATTATAAATATATCAATATTAATAGCTAATAACTTAGTATTATCTAAAAAGCAACGGGTGCCAAAATATTCTACTACTAACCCACCTGAAACCATTCTGAAATGGGTACCAAAAATTATAGCTTAATTTTATTATTACGGCTATGATTAAGAGCCATAAGGAGTAGCAAATGGTATATTGATAGTGGTTGCTTAAAACACATGACATAAGACAAGAAGCTATTCACAGAATTAAAAGCTAAAAATGGAAGAACAGTTACCTTTGGAGATAATGGAAAAGGTAAAGTGGTTGGGATTGGTAAGATTATCCAACCTCCCTCTATTATAATTTTAAATGTTTTACTAGTAGAAGGATTAAAACATAATCTGTTAAGCATTAATCAGTTTTGTGATAATGTATATAAAGTTGTGTTTGAATAGCATATATGTTCTATAATAGATAGTTCTAATTCAGTTATAGTACTTGGTAAAAGATGTGAAAATGTGTATTTAGTAGATTTAAGTGATATCCAAGTCAAATGACTTATTGCGAATAATGAAGAGTCCTTATTATCATAGAAGACTAGGACATGCCAAAAAATTCATGATTAAAAAACTATACAACAAAGATCTTGTTGTTGGCTTACCCAAACTAAAATTTGACCAAAATGAATTGTGTCATGCTTACTTAAAAGGAAAGTAAGTAAGAGAATCATTCAAATCAAACAAATAAGTATACACAACTAAACTTCTTCTATTGCTACATATGGATCTTGTTGGACCAACGAAAACTAGAAGTCTTGGAGGGAAACATTATGCATATGTCATTGTGGATGACTATTTTTGATTTAATATTTCTTTCTTCTAAAGATGAGACTTTTTCATTCTTTAAAACATTTACCAAACATGTATAGAATGAACAAGATTTGCATATAGTAGCCATAAGAAGTGATCATGGTAGAGAATTTGAAAACAAAAAATTCACTACTTTTTGTGAAAATAACGGAATTTTGCACAACTTCTCTGCACCAAGAACACCTTAGCAAAATAGAGTAGTTGAAAGGGGAAAAAGATCCTTGCAACAGATTGCAAGGACAATATTAAGTAAATATGACTTACCTCAATATTTTTGGGTTAAAGCAATGAATACTTCATGCTACATTATTAACAGAATTTTTGCTAGATATATACTCAATAAAACTCCATATGAATTATATTATGGCAGAAAATCAAACATCTCTCATTTCCACACTTTTGGTTGCAAATGTTTCATTCTTAACAATAGAAAGGAAAACCATGATAAATTTGATAGCAAATCTGATGAAGGCATTTTCCTTGGTTTTTCCATTGTTGGCAAGGCATTTAGAGTCTACAATTTGAAAAATAAAACTATAAAGGAATCCATTCATGTAAAATTTGATAAAAATACTAACCCCTCTAGAAAGATAAGTGATTTTGATGATGTAAAAGAGAACTCACAACTTCTGTGGAGAAAATAAAAATACAAGGTGACGATAAAGACTCTTCATAAAAAAAAATAGACAAAGATGAAGAAGAATCAGATGATGGACCATCCATCAATGAGGTAAATAACGAAAGTAATAATTCTCTTCCAAAATATTGGAGATTCATGCATAATTGTCCTAAAAACCAAGTAATTGGTGATATTTATGATAAAGTAAGAACTAGATCTTCATATCATCAAATATGTGGTAATTTTGCTTTTATTTCTCAATTAGAACCAACTTGCATAGATTAAGCTCTAGAAGTTGAAAATTGGATTATAACCATGCAAGAAGAATTTGATCGTTTCAAATATAAAAATATGTGAACACTTGTTCCAAGGCCTAACTATCAATTTGTTATAGGAATTAAATGGATTTTTAGGAACAAATTAGCTGAATCTGGTATAGTGATAAGAAATAAAGCAAGATTAGTAGCAAAAAGATACTATCAAGAAAAAGGAATAGACTTTAAAGAATCATATGCTCCTGTTACCAGAATTAAAGCTATTAGAATGTTACTAGCATTTGCATATTTCATGAACTTCAAGCTTTATCAAATGGATGTTAGAAGTGCATTTCTAAATAGTTTCATTAATGAAAAAGTTTACGTAGAACAACCTCTCGGGTTTGAAGATCCTTATGATTCAAACCATGTTTTCAAACTCAAGAAAGATCTCTATGGATTTAAACAAGCTCCTAGAGCATAGTTTGAGAGATTATGTAAATTCTTAATTGAAAAAAAAATTGCAAGAGGTAAAGTGGACACTACACTCTTTATTAAGCATGACAAAAGCAATATGCTAATTGTTCAAATTTGTGCAGATGATATTATATTTGGTGCAAATAATGACAAATTATGTCAAGACTTTTCTAAAGTAATGCAGGGAGAATTTTAAATGAATTAATGGGTGAGATGAACTTCTTTCTGGGACTTCAAGTAAAACAAATGAAAGGAATATTTATCCACCAAGCAAATACTCTAAAGAACTACTCAAGAAATTTGATTTGGAAGAAGGAAAGCTATTAGCCATACCAATGAGTACAACCATCAAAATGGATAAGAATGAAAAAGGTAAATCTACCTGTCAGAAATTATATAAAAGTATGATAAGATCTCTTTTATATTTAACTACAAGTAGACCAAATATTATGTTTAGTGTATGCATGTGTGCATGATTTCAATTAGATCCTAAAAAATCACATCTAATTGATATTAAAAGAATATTTAGATACCTTTTAGATACTCCAAATCTTGGACTATGGTATCCAAAAGGTTCAAACTTTGAATTAGTTGGGTACTTTAACTCAGATTTTGCTGGATACAAAGTAGATAGAAAATGTACCTCTAGAACATTTTAATTTTTTGGAAGCATGATCATATCATGGTTCTCAAAGAAACAAACATCTGTAATTATATCAACTGCTAAAGTTGAATATGTAGCTATAGGTAGTTGTTGTGCACGGATTTTGTGGATAAAACAACAATTGAATGATTATGGGTTAAAATATATTGATACTCTTATTAGATGTGACAATACTACCACAATAAATTTGACAAATAATCCAGTTTTACATTCAAGAACTAAACATATAGAGGTCAGATATCACTTCATTAGAGATCATGTGTAAAACTATGACATCTGCTTAGAATATGTACCAACTAAAAATCAATTAGTAGAAATTTTACAAAACCTCTTCCAAAAGATACATTCTATAAAATTAGAAGAGAACTTGGTGTAATTGATCCATGCACATAAAATACATATTTGATCCTAATGTGTAAATGCCTAAAAATATTCATAAACATTAAATAAATTGATCCAAAAGTGCATCAAAAATTTTGAAATAACATTTAGAAGTAAGTCAAAAGTAAATCAGAATCTTTGAACACCTCTTAAAATGCTTAAAAAATAACTCAGAAATTCTGTCAAAACACTCAAACTTCATCAGAAATCATATAGAAGTTCTGTTAAAATCTTAGAAATATTATTACTAGTCACAGAATTCTCAAAACGTTTGACTTATGGGTTTGATAAATCCAGAATTTCTGCATGTCAAAACCACTTCTGCATACTCTACTCAGAACTTCTGAGATCATTAACATAGAACTTCTATTGAACTTCTATTCCACAAAGAACTTCCGCACCTCGAAATCACTTCTGAGTAAACTCCTCAGAACTTTTGAGGTCATTAAGCCAGAAGCTCTGTGTAAATTCTCTGTTGCACAGAACTTCTGATACACTATATTAGAAGTTCCATTCCCTTCAAAAATCCTAAACTTAGAACCTCTGCACTCTCACTTTGAAATTTTGAGCTTCTTCTTCAAAAAGGTGATTCAAAATCTCTTCATCATCTACATTTTCCCTCCATTAACCTACTTCCATTTTGATTCGTCCAAGAGATTTTCCATTCCCAAAATCAGTGAGCACTCCCATATTCAAAATCCTAAACCAAAAATTCTATCTATTGCTACAAATGGTGAAGATGAAGAGGGTCAGTAAGCGAGCAGTTATGTCATCTTCAGATTCTCAAGAAAGGAGAAGAGAGATGACAGAAGAAGAAACACCAAGGAAAAGACAAAGAACAGAAGATTATGTTCTTAAGGTAATCTTCAATAGCAACTTTTCTACTCATAGTAAGTTTAGTAAATATTTCAAAGGAAGAAAAATACTGAAGGGAAGAGTATTTGGTTTTGAAGCATTTAGTGAAAATTTTCTAAATCATGAGGTGTCAAATTGGATTAAATTCCAAGGATGGGAAAGTTTTATAAGGATAAATCATATACAAGAATGATTCAAGTCTTGGTTGCCAACTTCAATTACAATACCCCAAAGTCATGGATAAGAAAAATAAATATAAATTTATCTCCAGAGAATATAAGAAATACATTCAATATTTCTAAGGTAGAAAATAAAGAAATTGATTGGCCATCAGACAGAACAAGACTATTTTTAGATTGGTTGAAGTATAAATTAAGGAGAATGTGACTTATCTACATGTCAGACATCTGAATTTAGATTTCAAATTGGCTCATATGTTGATATTCAAAACATATATCCCAAGATAGGAGGTACTATTCAAATTTTTGAGAAGGAGGTCAAGGTCTTATGAGCAATGAAGCACAAGAAGAGGATAGATCTAGCTTAAATTATAGCTGATCAACTTTACTTGGTGAAGACATCTACCAAGTACTATTTACCCTATGAGATGGTTATGAGCAAATTGATGAGGACAGCTAATATTGATCTCTCCAAGGAAGATGGAGAAGATTATATGGCAAGAGAAGCAATCAATAAAGACACTTTAAAGAGAATTGGCTTCAATTTAACACCACAAGGATAGATATCCTAGAAGCCAAGAAAAGAAGAACAAGTGAAAAGAACAAAAATTGTAGAAGGAAGAGAGAAACAAGAAATTATGGAAGAAGAAGCAAGAGAAGAAGCCACAGAAAGAAATAAGAGACAGACAAAAATAGAGGAATTAGAAAGTATTTTGAGAGAAGGACATGAAACAGCAGTAGCAGTAGCCACCACATTCTTCACTCTCATCAGATCCCCTTCTCCCATAAGACCTACTCATCAACCAACCACACCAACAACTTCAATCCCTACTACTCAACCCATTCTGCACCATCTGGAAAACAAACTTGAAAACATTGAAAATCATTTGTCCACTCTAGCTCTTCAGATGAATACATTTGATCAAAGACTCTACTATGTCATGTCATCCATGATCTTAAGAGTTGATAAGATTGATCAAAGGCTTGACTCTCTATAGTCATTAGTAGAGTAATTTAAAGGTCAAACGTATCCTCCACACTTTCCACCTCCAACTCATTTCTCTCCACCTCCAACCCATTTCTCTTCATTTCAAACCAGTTCTCCCATCAAAGTGGCATCTTCCCCCACACACTCTTAACACTAATCTCCTTTTCTTGCTCAACTTGAGAGTAAACCTACTGAAATTACTTCTCCCTCTCCTCCAACATAGCCTCCTTTTGTTCCATTTTCAAACATGCCTGAGGATTATCTTTCCAAACCCCATAGAGCTATTGTCAGATATGGAAAATATTTCACAGCTCCATTTCATAGAATTCATTTTCTTCCCCCAGGGCTAGCAATATGGATGGATTGGACCATAAGGATCTCTTTTTATCAAGTGAACTCATTCCTGAATAGATTGAAGAAATTCCTCCAGAATAGAATACACCTTCAATTCATCCAGAATTGAGAAGACCTCCCACTCCTCCACAAATACCTCGACAAACTCCTCCATCTCCTCCAAAATAAGATGATAATCCTAACATTTTTATTCATATCTTAAATACAATTAGGATGACACATTTTGATTTTAAGAGTAAATAAAAAATCAACTATGAAGTTGTTTAAATGTTTCTCTCTCAATCTATCATTCTATCCCCTCAAGAATTGCCATTCTCAGAACTCAAGGATCCTAACATTTTGTATAGGATTCAATTTCTTCTTGATCCACTATTGACTCCTAAGGGCCACAAAATTCAAATAGCTGATAAGGAGTCAATCCTTCAAAAATATTTTGAGAAACTTATTCACTTACTCCCAACATTAAGGAAACCTAGAAGTGCATTCCCATCTCCCTCAGTACCTTTCAATAATACTTTCATTACTGAGGAAGAGTTCACATTCTACTCAAATGTTAACCTTCAAGTTATTGCTGATATTCTTCCTCCTCTATATCCTCAACTTTCTGACACATCCATCAAACATAGACTTAGGATAAAATATTCTTAACCATCCACTTCACCTAAACCTATTCCACTTCCTTCTACCAAAGCCAAAACCCCAAGAAAACCACCTGCTATCATAAAACCAAAACCTCCATCCTAGCCATCATCTTTTAAACCCAAGAATTCCACCTCCAAAAGAACATAAAAAGGCTCCTCTCTCTTGCATCACCATGTATCATTAAGAGTATGCAACAAGGATGAATGCCAATATAGAAGCCCTCTTAAAAGGGACTCTTTTATCCTTTCTTGAGTCGCTAGATCCACAATTTTGAGAGTGTATTGATTTCATCTATGTTTCTGATTGTGGACCCATAGCTTATACTCATGAACCCGCATCTGCTATTCCAAAAGATCCATTTCATTCCACCTCCTCCACCAAAAAGGCCTAATTCATCTCCTACACCATCAACCTCTAAACCCAAGCCTTCCTTTCCTAAAACCTATACTAAAAAACCCAAGTCATCTCGCTGATTATGCTGTAGCTACATATTCATTTCTTTCTTATCTTCGATTGTTATTTTCTGACTATAGTCATTTCTTTTCTGATGTTAATTCATTATTAGTTGCTTTTTTTGTTATATCTTAAACTGGAATGATGTATTTTTCTGTTTTAATGTATTTTTCTGTATAACTATGTAATGAATTTTTGATGTACAAAGTTTTATCATTATAATGCAATCTTTTACTTATTCCCTTTTACTACATTTTTTATTATTACAAAAGGTGGAGAAAGATAAGAGATGATATCGAATAAGAAATGAGTGAAACAATCTTTTAAGAACACTGAGGGTACATACTCAGGACCTTACCCATTTAGGGGGAGCCCCACTAAGGAGTACATTGCATACATTACATATTTCAAAATTTTTATGTAAGGTATGTCACTAAAATTTTTGTCATCATCAAAAAGGAGAAGAATGTTAAGTCTAACCCCTTTACTAAGCTTGATTTTGATGATAAATGAGGTTAAACAACTTAGTTTTGATGATGAACAAACAAATAAGTGAAGAATTAAGGTACTAACAAATTACTTTTCAAGTTTGTAATATTGAATATCATTCTAGTTATACTTCAAAGAAATATATACAAAAGGAATGCTTAAATAATATGACATTCAAAAGTCAATAAAAAGCAATTCAAAACTCACTTAGAGGCTTGGCATGAAAAGAATAAAAGTTAAAAAGAACTCAAAAATTAATCAAAAGTACGTAGAATTGCTTAGAAGTAACGAGATGTAACTCAGAACCAAACCAAAAGATTATTAGAACAAACTCAGAATTAGTATGTAATGATGTCAAATGATAGAAAGCCTACAAAAGTTACTTGGAAGTACTACAGAAGTTAAAATAGAAAATCTGTTACAAAGATAAATCAAAAGCAATGTAGAACAAGGACATGATGCACAGAAATAATTCAAAAGGACTATTCTATCACACAGAAGCAATGCAAAACTCTTTAGCACTGCTCAAAAGCAATACAGCACTACATAGAAGTAATGTAGAAGCATTGTCACACCACACAGAAGAAATGCAGAAGCATTATCACATGGAAGCAATACAACAAGTTTGGTTACACAAAACTAAACTAGAAGAAATTTTGGCCACACAAAAATAACCCAGAAGACAAGTCAATTGTTCAGAACCATGTCAGAAGAATTCTTAGATTAGCAAAAGTAACACAAAAGTAAAACAGCATTACACAAAAGTAAATCAGAACCTATAATGCTGCATAGAAGCATTATAGAAATTGTGACACACTATACAGAATCAAGTCAGAAGTATTATTAGAGGCATGTTCAAGTAAAGACTAAACTTATTAGGCAAATCAGAAGCTATGCAAATGTTCCTCAGAGGACTCAAATATAACCGTTGAAAGAAAAGACACTGAACAAAAACTCTAAAGAGGATACTGCTAAAAATTTACTTACCATAGAAGTTTTGAAGAACCACTTCGAGAATTCTGTTGAAATATAAATCGAAGCACAGAAGTTCTGAGGACACCATCCAGAATTTCTAAACCCCGACAATGAGCAAAAGTCGTTACCAAACCCTGCCTAACTAGTTTGAAATTATGCTAAAGGTTACAACGACTAAAATTTTCAAATCCTATATATAGAGGATTAAGATGATGCTCTACAACAATAAGAGCGATTACACTGAAAATTATTTTGTTGATTAAGATAAGAGCATTCACAACTTTCCATCATTCGACTCCAGCTGGTATGTCATTGCCAAAGCATTCAGAATTTTCAACATCAGATCTACATCAACTTCAAAAAGGAGTTTGAATATGATCTCATTCCTTACTTTGCTCTTTCAATTTAGATTTAAGTTTCATACATGTTAGCCTAAATAAGAGGCCTTATTATTATACATTCTATTTGAAAAACCAAGAGTTAGTTGGTAAGCTCTGTGAAACCAACTGTTTGTAAAAGTTTCTAGTTATCTTTGTAAAACTAGTAAGTTAGTTGGTAATCTTGAAAACCAACATGTAAGAGTTTATGGTGAACTTGGTAAACTAGTAAGTTGTAGGTGAACTTGCAAAACCAACAAGTATTATAGTGGAACCTAAGTTCAATAAAGGAGACAAACTAAGAGAAGTGGAGTAGGAACCCAGAAAGGGTCAAACCACTATAAAAATACTATGTGTATGTACTGTAAGTTATTCTCTCTTTTATTTTAAGCACATATATTCACTTATTGGCCAAAATTTTTAGAAGCTTAATTCACCCCCACTCGTGAGCTATCCAGTTAGGGACCAACAAAAAGACCCTACAAGAGACATATGATCTATATGAGATGCTTGGAGCAAACTCCTAATAGAAGAGTGTAAAAGGTAGGTCTATAGGAATTTATGAGATCAACTCTAACACCGATCTTTCTATGCAGATGTTAGAGATGGTGAAACAGATGAAGAAGTTGTGCTCTATGATAGTGAAATTGAAGCAACCTATCCCTACTGAGGTTTGTTTAATTTGTGGTAATCCAGGACACTCACAAAATGTTTGCGCTTCCAATACAAATTTTACAGGAGTTTCAAAGCAAGAAAATGCAATGAATTTCTACACCCAATGACCATGTAGCAATCTTTATTTGGATACTTACAATCCTAGTTGGAAAAATCATCCAAAATTTTCATGGAACAATAGCCACAATCAGAATCAAGCTAGAACCTCTTTTCAACCCACGAAACACACTCTTGAGGAGATAATTCAGACTTTTAATTCAAGCAACTAAATCAAGATTTTAGAATGCGGAAGCATCAATAAAGAAGATAGAAACATTTTTAGGGTAGATTGCAAAAACTGTGTAGAGTCATACACCTGGAAAGTTGCTAAGTTAGCTAGAGAAAACAAAAGCTGTCACAACATTGAGAAGTGGAAAGGTAATTGACAATAAAGTTGGTGAAGAATTTGATGAATCTAAAGCTTCTTCAAGAACAGACGATGGAGGAAAGAAAGGCAGAGGAGGAAATGCATTCAAGGAAGTTTGTGTTTCTAGTAGTTGACCCTCCAGACAACTACAAGCCACCACCACCTTAGGATCCGGCAGTGCCTTTTCTAGGAAGATTGAGACAAAGCAAATTGGACAAATTATTTTTTTATATTTATGATATCCTTTCCAAAGTTAATGTAAACTTACCTTTGCTTCACACGATCAAGAACATGCCTGCTTATGTTATGTTTTTGAAGGAATTAACCTCAAGGAGGTATAAGTATGAGCCTCATGAAAAGGTAATAATTTTATAAGCAGCTAGTATAGTTTTGTAGATAAATCTTTCTTCAAAGTTGAAGGATCCAAGTAGTTTTAATATCACAATCACTGTTAGAGGAAAGAATAAGGTAAAAACTATGTTAGATTTAGGAGTAAGTATCAATTTGATTCCTTATTTTGTTTCCTTATAGCTTATTTTGGAAAATTTGAAACTTATTGCAATGTCTCTACAGCTTGTAGATAAATCAGTGAAATATCCTAGAAGCATTGTAGAAGATATATTGGTATAGGTTGACAAACATATTATTCATACTGATTTTATTGTGCTTGACATGGAGAGGCAAGTGACTCCAAAGAGAGAGGTGCCCATTCTTCTAGGATGCCCATTCATGACAACAGTTAGGACAATCATTGACATGCAGAATGGGAAGTTGAAAATGACTATTTTAGATGAGACTGTGGAATTTTTTGTTTATAATTCCCTTTCATTACCATCAAATCCTACAGATCTTAGTGGTTATTTTCAAATTGATGATTTGGACTCACTTGTATCATTTACTTTTATGCAGCAGGAAACAAAAGATAAATTGGCACTGGTGCTTACAACTGAAGAATTCATTGTGGAGGATAAAGAAATCAAAGAATCGAAAGAAGGTATGGATAGTGCAAAAGAAGTTAGAGAAGATGAAGTTACTAAGGATCATTATTAAGAATGAAACATTTGTAGCCAAAAGTATGGGAAAATGATATGTTAGGCTTCTTGGCATAATACAACTTGAATGGAGTTTCACTGAGTATTGGCCTAGTATGAATTATATTGATAACAAAGAAAGCAGTATTTATATCTTCAACCTAAAAATATTGTAGAAGATTGTAATCACTCAACATGGTCTTTGTCATATCTTGCAAGGATCTATTCTTTCTCTTAGCTACTCCATTCTTCTGGGTGTTCATGGTGCCAAAAAGGTTTGAAAGATACCATTATTTTCACAATAAGCTATGGACTTATGATTTTCAAACTCTCCATCGTGATCACTCCTAATAGAAACAACATGAGAGCTTTGTTCATTCTGCACATGCTTGGAAAATATCTCAAAGAATGAAAAAGCTTCATCTTTGAATGCAAGAAACATTACCCAGTATATGTACTATAGTCATCTACAATGACATATGATAAATTTTTTTCTCTAATACTCCTAGTTCTTGTTGGTCTCACTTAGTCCATGTGTGTCAAATGAAGAGGTTTAGTTATGTACACTTCTCTATTTGATTTGAAGGACTCTTTTGCTTGCTTTCCTCTCATGCAAGCATCACACAATTGTCCTTTGTCAAATTTCAATTTAGGTAAGCCAATTACAAGGTTCTTTTGAATAGTCTTTCAATCATGTCTTTGTTAGTGTGGCCTAATCTTCCATGCCACAAGAAGGACTCATCGTGACCAACAAGACACTTGGCTTGGATATTATGCAAGTCTACTGTATACACATTTCCATGCCTTTTGCCTAGAACTACAAACGAGTCATGTAAATCTAGAACTGAACAAATATGAGATTCAAACATAACCTTGTATCCACTATCACAAAACTAACTAACACTCAGAAGGTTATTCTTGAATCCCTCAACTAATAAAATATCAAAAATAGTAGTAAAATGTGGTTGGCTGACCTTACCAATCCCAACCACTCTACCTTTCCCATTATCTCCGAAGGTTATTATTCCACCATTTTTCTCATTTAGCTCGGTGTACAGCTCTTTCTCCCCTGTCATGTCCCTTAAGCAACCACTATCAATGTACCATATGCTACTTCTTATGGCTTTGAAACACACTTGCAATAATAAGGTCAGGTTTTAGATTTTGGTACCCATTTGTGACTGTGTCTAGGGGGGTTAGTGACAACAAATTTTGGTACCCATTGCTTCTTGGGTGCCAATACTCTAACATTTGGAGACGGAGTAGCATTTACTATTTCAGCTACAATGTTTTGAACCCAAACCATGGTCTATTTGGTCCTCTATTTTCTTCTAGAAGTGTAATTCTACTTCTTATGTTGCTGACCACATTTATTCTTTAGTTTCATTCTAAACAATGTGGAGGGCAAGGTCTTCTTAGGGCATTTTTCTCTGCCTTAACCTACTCAAGTTCATTGATGGTAGGTAGTTTACTCTTGATCATATTATTTTCATTTTTCAATGTGGAGATTCATTGGTTATTTTAAGCAGCTCCTTTTTGGTCTCCTTATTTTGGCTTTCAAAGCCTTGAAACCAACATATAGACTTTCTAATTCTTTTATAAAGCTAGGAGATTCAGATTCAAAAATTACTTCATCTTCGTAGATGGCCATAAAACTAATTTTGGTGTGGTAGCTTTCTTGATCTCCTTTTGTTGGTGATAGTTTGCTAAATTGTGCTTTGTGTTCATCTTCATTGTCACTGGCACTTTCATGGGGCATGTTTTCGAGCACCTCCCATGCCGCAAGTGTTTTCTTCTTGTTGTTGAAGTTTTTCCTATTCCTATTACTATTCTTCTTATCATTGTAATTGTTATATTTTTCCTGTTATTACTCCCGTTGCTTCTTATGAGGATCTTGGTAGTAGTAATATCTCATCTGGCGTAGTTTGCCATAGTTATAGTAAGTGGGAACATCTTTTCTTTTGTTCTTGTTTCTAAAATTTCTTAAATTACTTCGAGTCTTCTTCTTGAACATGGCCTTGAACCTTCTGCTCAACATTTCCATGTCATCATAATTTTCAATGCCACTTATTAAAGTTTCACTCTAGGATTTATGATTTGATTCTACTCTTAGAGCGAGGGTTCTCTTTCCCTTTAGATCTTTAAGAGCCTTTTGTTTCATAAGTACTTCATAGGTCATGAGAGAACCCATAAGTTCTTCTATTGTCATCTTGTCCAGGTCATTTATCTCTTAGAATGTTGTGACCTTTATCATCCATTACCTTGGCAAAGATCTCAACATCACCATTTTGGATTCTTCATATTTTTCTCCAAGACCTTCAACCCGTTGGTGAGCTTTTGGAACCTCCTAAACATTTCTGATATGGTCTCATTGTCATGCATGTGGAAGGCTTTGTATTTTTGCACAAGTATATTAATTTTGGTCAGTTTGACCTGGTTAGTACTCTCATTACAAATTTCAATTTGTCCCAAATCTCCAATGCATAATTGCATGTAGAAATCTTTTCAAACTTAGGAGATGATAATGCATAATAGAGGTTGTTCTTAGCCTTGGTATCTCTTTTTACTAGTACAATGTCTTTAGTGGTAAATTTATCTTCTATGTTTGTGCTAGTCTTGCCATTTTGATGATTTGCCATAACCTATAGTCAGTGGCTATCAAGAAATTCTGTATATGCATTTTCCACTACCCATAATTGGTGCTATAAAAAAATGGGGGTCTGGTGGTTGACTATCCTTCGGTCATTGTGTTGTAGAATGTATTGGCCATAGGGATCACTTCAAACAATTAATATATCTTCACATTGTTCAAACATAATCTTCACATTGTTTGACCTCTATTTTTTTCCTATTGAAGTATGTCTTGAAACCTTGCTTCTATCCGAACTTGGGCATCTGTCTTACTGACGACAGCGTCTAAAGTGACTTTGAAACACATGAATGATGCCAGACACATCCTTAGCAGTGTATTTTGCCTTAAGTACTTGGATCATATTGTAAGGTATTATGTGTATGATTTTGATGACAACAAAACTTGCAAAAGACTTGATTTATGCTAATGATACTTTGTCACACCTTGCCTAGGGGCCCATGCATTTTTCCCTTACCCTATATTTTCCCCATTTATAAGGAAAAATTTTGCCAAAATCTGCTAGAGTCTATCCTAAAATATAAGGATCTACACCTAGCATACATTTAATCATATAAAATCAATGTTTCAATAATTATAAAACAACAGTACTATCCATAAAACTCACACCTACACCCACAGTTGCCCAAATCGAAACTAAATCATGATGGCAATATACATCACTTGAATCACATAGATCCATTTATAATTTCATAATTAAATTACTATGACATGCTAAAGCATTTTAATATACATCATTCTGATTTTTTTTCAATACAGTCATACAATATTCTACACAATCTCATTTCTTCATGCCACATGAAGGGCATCTTCACTTCATGCTCGCCAGCCCCAAACTATAGTTGGGATTCTTTACCTAACCTGCTAACTAAAAAAAATAAGAATAAGAAGGCATTAAGTCCGGGATGACTTAGTATGTAGGCTTGATAGAAAACAAGACTTATTCAAAAATTCTATGTCATTCAGGTGTATAATATCACCACTATGCCATTCAGGCATAAATATATACACAATTAAATGAAGAATTATGAGATAACCCTTATCCCCATTAGTTATCAATCATCATGTTCACGTAACATAATAACATCAACTAAGGCAACATGAGGGAATATTTGCCATACCATCCATCCTAGCATTCACATAATATAATACACTATCAGTATAATCATGGGATATCACTTATCCCATCTATTCTATCCATTAACACCATCACAATAGGGGACTTAGCTTGGGATACTTACTATCCTTATCAATCCATACCATGACAGATACAACAATATGAAGCATACTATCCAACATAAGTATGGGATATTTTTTTTATCTCTCACATCTAGACATCCATACACAAGAATAAGCATCCTTATACACAAATATAAGGGATACTTTCTATCCCCAACCATCACTAGTTATATCATAACCAATCATTGTAGTTCAAGGGATGCTCGTTATCCCTAACATTCATATATTCACCAAAATATAATAAGCATCAACCTTTAACAAAGTACAAAATATCCACTATCCCCAATCATGCATACATGCTCGAATTCAAAATATGGGATGTTCATTATCCCCATCCATTCATCCATTCAAATAGAAAAGGAAGCCTACTTACCTTCCCTAGAAACCACTTCTCAAATTCTTAAGCTCCATGACTTTCCATCCTGCTCAGATGACCCTACACGGATCACATGTGTTACAATTCAAGTTACATATATGTTTCAAATGGCCAATTCTACTAAATTCACAAAAAAAGGTGAAACCCACCTAAACATCTCATTAAAGTTTATTCAAGTCTCATTACCCAATGATACTTCCCAACCACCTATTCACCTTATGTGAGATAAATAATCATCTTAAAACATCATTTATGTTGCTTCCACAATTGGTGAAATTTGTAAATATAAAATAGCCCCTTAAGATGAAAATTCCCATGTTAATAATTCCATTTATATTAGTGTACCCAGAATGTTAAATTTTGGGTAATTATGTGCCTAAACACGTTATAGTGGCCTACGGTATGATTATAGTGATGATTTAAGATGAGGAGAAATTTATATTGAAATAAAATGAGCTAAGCATATATGAAATGCATCTAAGCTAAATGTAGTTGTGCGTATGACTTGATTCCTATTTAATTGAGGACAAATTATCTATTTCAAGTTAATATTATGGGGAAAAATCCAAGCCAAAAGGGTACGAGAAATGAGGAATTAAATGGGAAAGAAAGGGAGAAAAAGGGGAGAAAATTAGCATTTAAAAAGGGGGTAGTAGGATTGGTGTCGCGGCGCCAAATTAGAGGCCATGACACCAGACCACGAAACAGGGCAGGGGCGGTGTTAGTGAATCGAGCATCGTGGCATTGGTCGATGGGCAAGGTTGGTAACCAGACTTTTTAAGCTTGTTTCCATTTTGTTTTTCATCCTATCCATTTTTGCTCTCTTCCCCACACTCAAACCGTCATGCCTTGCACCACGTTTAGCTATTTTTACACCAAATCTATGAGGGAATAAGCATGTTTTGGTGTGTAACTCATCAACCATGCATTCAAGTCCAATTTTTAGCCATTTGGATGAAATGGAAAGGAGAAATGTTCAATTTTTAGCAATTGGAGGGAGCTACTTGGAGCTTGGATTCTTGTCCATGGGAGGAAGCCACACCTAGAATTTGTGGTAAGTCATTTTCCCTAACTGAATTTGTGATTTTTGGGTAGTTAGAGTTTCATGTTAACTCTTGAATCGTGGGATTTGAGGGAATTTCATAATTTATGTGTATTACCATGGGAAAAAATGAATAATGATTTAATGATAGTGTTTTGGAACTTAATTAGGCATGAGAAATCATGAGTTATGCTGGCTAGGGTTTCGTGAACAGTGCTTTGGGAGAAGATGATGGGAATAACTATTGAAACCATGGGGTAAATGATTAACTAATTAATTGTTGCACTTTGGCACATATTTGGAAGTAAGAAATCTAAGTTTTATGGTTGTTCCAAAAGCATATGGCATACTAATGGAATAATAAATGATGATTGTTGTGTATGAGTTTAATTAGCCTATTAGAGAGGTTAACTCATTGTTATTGTAGTTAATTCATCGTTAATTGTTGTTGCATGAGAGTGGACATCAATAGGATTGTGATGCCATATTAAGGAGAAATGTTAATTTGAATGGTGTTTTTTTGATGAAACGTTTCTTTAGAAACAATAATTTGATTAAGTACTAATATAGCAATTGGAAAATTGTTATGAAAGAGGAATTAAAACAAATGTATTTCATACATGAAAGACCCAATTAGAACATGATTAGGAAAAAGAGGAATATAAGTTCGATAGCCTTGTGGCTAAAGTTAAAGTGTAGTTATTCAATAAAAGGTATATGAACATCTCAAAGTACCAATGATAGTGTTTAGAAGTTGTAATTGATTAGATTGAGATGCATTAGTGAAAATTATCTTGTAAGTGAATGCAATTGTTGTATGTGTAGGGGCCAAAGAGTAGGGGCCAAAGAGTAGTATGGGAAGGAAAGATAGGGAACTCAAGAAATTGTAAGATGCCTCATTATTAAGGTAAGTAGGCTCCCTTTTCTATTTGAATGGATGCATGAATGGGGATAGTAAACATCCCATGTTTTGTACACATGCATGTATAACTAGATGGGGATATTTGATATCTCAAAAATTTGTGTTATGATGTATGGTTGTATTAAAAATAGTTTATGTTCCGCAATCATTTTTGGTAATTTCAGATGTACAAATGTATGAATTTATAAGGATAGTGAGTATCCCTTGGCTTACAAGGGCTGGTGTTTGTTGCATGATGTAATGTGCTATTTATTGAGGATAAAGAATATCCTTTGATGCTTATGAGTGTATGGATGGATGCGGGATAATAAATATCCTTTGGAATATCATATAGGTATGGATGTATGGATTGGTGGAACAATAAGGATCCTTTAATTTTTTTTAAAATGAGTTTGTAGAATTGATGGGATCTGTAATGATATATGTTATATTATATGAAAGTGTATAGTGATGATATGGGAAACATTCCATGATTGTGTATATTGGATAAGGGTAGATGAATTTGCTTTCATATAATAATCAAATGGATGCACTGTGAGATGCCTGAATGACATAGTTATGACATGTCATGCTCGAATGGCATACATATATATTTATGTCTATATGGCATAGCTATGATGTGGTGTGCATGATATGATACGCCTTGATGGCATATAATTTTTATTAGCAAAAAGAACAATTGGCCCTCACAGCATAATTGCATTATCATGTTGTTGTTCATATTTTAGTTGTAATATGATATTTTTGGATTGATTATTGCTTTCTATTGTGCCTACTCACTGAGTTTCCCTAGACACATGCCTCCGTATTCTCATTTTTTTAGTTAGCAAGTTAGGTAAAGAAGCCCAACTGTGGATTGAGACTAGTGAGCAAAACTTGAAGATGGCCTTCTTGTGGTATGAAAAAATGGGATTGTAATCCCATAATGTAATTATATAATTCTATTTAAAGGATTTTAATTGATGTTCATGAGATGTATTGGCATATCCTAGTAATAAGTAAGTATGATATTGTAGGAGGATCGGTATGATTCTCGCGATGTATATTGCTATCATGATTTGATTTTGATCTGGGCAGCTATGAGCATGGGTGTGAGTTTTACAAATAGTATTCTTAGTTTATAATTATTAAAATATTGATTTTATATAATTAAATATATGCTAGGTATATATCCTTATATTTTAGGGCAGACTCTGCTAGATTTTTGGAAGAATTTTCCCTTAAAAAGGAGAAAATTACCCGATAATAGTAAAACACATAGGCCCCTAAGCGGGGTGTGACAATTAGGCTATGCCCTAGTCCCACTTATGCATTCAAAACTTTAAAACAAGCAAGAAATATAAATTAAGGTGGCTAATCGCATCTAAAGCAGTCTTAATTAAAGCATTAGCAACATGAATTTCAATAGTTAAAATTCAGATTTAAAACTCATGTAAGCTTCCATACAAAGGGTCCTTGAACTCCATTTTAACATAAAAATTAATGTGGTTTCATGGCACAAACCTAGCTGATCATACTTCCATTTCATGCACTAATTCAAGCCATATAACCATCATATTTTCATGCAAAAATCTGCTCATATTGTTATCCATTTGAGGGGTGGCTTTTTTAATGCAATTTCAAGTGCAAGTTTGTATCCAAGTGAACCCTATTGCTACCCAATTTTTAACTTCTCTTTGAGTGCATTCCATATATTGTTCTAATGCTTAACCAATGGCTAATTAGTGGTTGTAACCACATCATTCAATTCTATATTATTGCTCATTGGAGCATTTCATCAAACACATTAAATGCATAATTTTACTTGCATTTTCTAGCAAGATATAGTGTATAAAATGCATATTTATCATTATATAAACATTATCCAACATCATTAGCATGTAATTAACCCAACTAATAGCCCAATTACGCACAAAAATTCATCCAAACCAATGCCAACCAACCCATTTACATCCAAACAACAAAACATTGCGGTCCACTTCGTGGACAACAATATATACCATCTCTTAGGTCCAAACTACATTAGGGACACTACCATTGATGAATTCCCCATGGTTTTTATGATCCAATCATGCTAAATCATGTGCCAAAATTCATCAACAAGTTGTCCAAACCCAACGTCCATGCCCACATAATCACATCCATGAAATTGACAGCAATATGCACCATTTTCTAATGAGCAAATGCTCTAATCATGCCATAATCTCCATTCTAATTAATTTTTCTATTAAATATCTAATCAAGGTATGATATCCCATATTGCCTGAATGAGGGAGGGAGTCCTGGGCTAAATATGTGAGGCTCAGTTGCAAAGGTATCATGCGTTTTGGGCAACAACCCTAGTAAAGTAAGAATCAAAAATCTGATGGAAAGGAATTTTACACACTTTTTGATGATGATGATCTCTCCACAAGAACAAGAATAACCCTTAGATCTTCAAGTGTCCACCATAAACAACAACAAAACAAAGGAAACAACTTCCTCTTCCTCTCTTTCATGTCTCAAATGGAAGGGATTTAGGAGAAATTGTGACATGGATGAAGATTACACACCTAAATATCATTTTTCCAAGCTGAAATTCATGAGAAAATGGACGTGGGTGGGCTACCATGGAGGTGGGGCGTGAGGAAGGAAGAGAGGGCACGAATACCTTATTTATTTCTCCTTTTGGTGCTTTGGTGGCATGTTTCAGCCCATGCACGTGTAACCCTAGATTTGAAATCTTTGTGCCATGATTTTTCCCCCAAGTACATATAACCAATATTTTGTATCATAGAGACATTAAAATGTATAATTAATCTCCTCAATTAATTAGGAATGAAGCCATTTAATCATGATATCAAGCCTTATTTAAATTATGCGTCATTACTCACCCACTTAATAATTAAACCTCAAATATCACATAAAACACAATAAATCATTTAAAAATTATGCATTATATGCATATATTTATTCTCAATGGGTCTTCCATACAAAAATCCAAACATTATTTTGCATAAATAATACATAATATTTCAAATTTATCAAGTTAGTACTGTCATTTCTGTCCTTAATTAACCATAAGGAGCAGTTCTAGTGCATTGGGCATAACTTCCTCCTAAATGTCCAAAGCACGTGATTTGTAATGAATTAGAAATATAATTTCAAGAGCTATAACCTTTATGTTGATCATATTTTCTAAATCAGCCAACTTCTATGGTAACATATAGATACAAATTACACCATTTTTATATTCGGCTCCTTTTTAATATACTTTAGTGGTCAATACACAAATTAACTTCATATGTAATTTACATATATATTAATGATCTAATCTAGAAACGTTTTATCCTCACCTCAAGTCATCTCATGAATACCCAAAAGAAATATTTACAAAACTTTTTCCTTACTTGAAAATCATGGGGCATCACGTTCCACCTCCATTACAAAGAGTTTCATCCTCGAAATTTTAAATATCATTTAGTTTTTATCATTCTCTCAAGTTTACAAATCTATTCATTTGAACTATAACAAAACTTGCAGATCCATATACACACGATACACTACACAAGTTACGTCTCTCAGATCATATATCCTGACCATTTAAAAAAATATTGATGTCTACTAACAATAACACTTACACTATTCCTCATCCACGGTGCTCACAATCTCGTCAATATAAAATTGTCTACTTTTATCAATACCAACATAAACTTTACTCATGAAAGCTAAATGTACATGACCTCATAATTACTCAAAGCATGGGGAACTATCCCATTATTCATATTCATGATGTACATACTATGATATGCAACTCATATGCAATTTCACTATTAGGTCAAGCACATAATCTTATATTGCCCTGTCATCATACGTCCTCATTCATGTACATTTATTTTCATAATGTCATTATCAATGTCAATCCATACTTAACATCAAGGCTTTATCATTTCTAACCACACCAGGATGAGCACTGGTCTCTCCCTATACCCCCGGCTACAAAGCCTGTTAAGCCCACAATAGCTCTACAACTGCCCTTCGTGGCACCCCGCCCTCATTGCTCCATATGATTATAGGTTAACCAAATCAGAGACCATGCTATCATAACATTCATGCTACCAAGGCACATCTACACAACACTAGTGTTACATCCAGTCCAAGCCATTCAGGCCTTCATGCCATCAGGGTACAACCACACCCCACAGGTGTTACATAGCAGTTCTATAGCATGCTTCATAATAATGTATAACCATGATAATGAAATAACATATAACAATGACAATGCAACATCAGTGTAATACTCATAATACATAATGTTTAACAATCCAGGCTATCTAGCCTCAACATTCAACTTGTCATTCAAGTCATAATAATCCTAGGCCATCATATCCAATCTAGGTCCTCTAGACCATCACGCCAACCAATCATCTTAATACCAAGCCATCTAGGCCTCCACCTTCTATAGACGTTAGGTCATACCGGGCTATCTAGGCCAAGCCCCTCACCATCCAGACCACCACCTCATACAGGTGTCAGGTCATATCTGGGTTATCCAGGCCAAGCCCCATCATATCTAGGCCAATCCAAGCCATCTTTATCACCACCAAGGCATATCTTTATTTGTAACCACACCCCCACCATAGCATGGCGGCACGCCATCGATGCCTATCATGTCTAGGTCTCTACAATCCACACACACCCCACGGTTGTCTTATCAGATTGCTACCCAGGCGTATCCACACACACCCCATGAGTGTCTTATCAGATCTAGGCTTCTATTGGTGGTAACGCCACCACTCTCCCATCCTAGCCTTTACCACACCACATCTGTGCTATACAGGCATGATAATAACATATTGGTGGAATTTTCAGTAGGATTCCATTACACCATGCCAATATTTTATCATGTTAGCCTCCAACCATCACATCCCCCAAGGCACGACATATATCATATAACATAATTTCACACATACATACATATCCCATGTATTCCAATTTCATCAATCAGTTACATTAATCGAAATGCATCAACCCAAGTAACTTAGGTCCATTGCCACATTTAATGTCAATCATATGGGGGAATACACAAGATCATCGATCACATTATCAATGAAAACAACTTAATTAAGCCACGACAACATCCAATATCAATCAATTTAAAATGCTAATAAGTAATTTAGGGGATATTCATTTTAGTATCATGTCTCATGATAGACTATTATGTAATGTGTATTGACTAGATTCTAAATAAATACATCTCACTTAAATAAAAAAAAAACATATACAATGGGAATACAATCAATTACTCAACAATATACGGCTATGCCAGCAACTACAACAATCCATCACATCCATGGACTCCATCAAACACCAAGTTCATAACATCCCATTCATTATAGAATTCCTTCACTTCATAGTTAAGTTCATAATCCACAAAATACATTTGATGGAGCCATTTACCTAGATAAACATATAGGAATTATATTATAAAACACCATATCTAATCAATCAATCAAATAATCAACTAGGGTTCACACAACCCTATTGATCTTATGAATCCGACGATACCATCACTCACTAATTAAGCAACCAAAACTAAATCCCATTTCCAATACTTATTCATGAAACTTCATAGTTTGATTGTTACAATTTCAGATACACTGTCAAAATAATATTTAAACATTCAACTATGGTGTGCATATGAGCACCATCACACTTTTGTTACACCACTCTGACATAACAAGTATATGCCACCTATATATATATATATATTCATTTCAATCATACTTGTGCTATCACAGCACTACCTATTTATTTCATATGGGTCTCATCTATGCAATATCATATCAATTCACAATTTCCACTTACTTATCCCTACTTTTTCCTTTCTCAAGGTAGTAGTCTTCTAAAATCCTAAAGTTAATCTTCTCCCATATTCTCAGGAGTTCATCAACTCATATTAGGCATGCCATTTTCTATCACTTTCCAATAATTGCCATCATGATTCTGGGGCTTATCACTTTTGGTTTCAGATAACCCACTGGCTCTAATACAATTCTATTACACTCTGCCTAGGGGCCTACGTATTTTCCCCTTACCTTGTATTTTCCCCATTTCTAAGAGAAAATTTTACCAAAAATCTGGCAGAGTCTATCCTGAAATATAAGGATCTACTGTAACGACCCGACACTCTAGCACATATTGTCCACTTTACCCAGTACATCCTTACCAAGAACCTCACCAGACTCATAGATTTGTCCCTTCTGGCGCACAGTGCATCCTTAATAGGAGCCTCACTAGCATCTCCAAGACTGTCCTTATTTTATTTTTATTTTATTTTTATTTTTCTTAGTTGATAGGTCAAGTCCAGAAGAAGCAAGATTGGTAAGAAAGTATAATAGTTAAATTTATATTTTTTTGTATGATAATTGGGAAATTGGCATCTTATGTATATTGTAATTGTAATTAATTTATGTTCATGATGTATAATTGTAATTTATAGTCATATCGATGTAATATTGGAGTGTGAGGTGTATGGTCTATGTGGAATGGAAATTATATGGTGGTGTGGTGGATTCATTGTCATCATGATGTAACCGCAGTCTTGGGAGAGCCTGTGGAGTTATAAGGATGTTGTGTGGATGACTGAAGAAATATTGGAGTATATAATTTTTTACTTTTATAAATTATAATGGAGAAATGTATCATAATATATGATGAATGTTTGTACCTAGGTGGATACCCCTATTTTTAAGGGAGACTCTATCCAATTTTCTGTATAAATTAGGTCAACTAGAAAAAAAATATCAAAGCAACCCACCCTGGAAGTGGAAAAATCATGGTATGATCATATGGATTTACTATATAAAATGAAGTAACGGCCCCAGGATGGTGGGGCATTATGGGTGGTTTCAGAGCTGGAGTATGGTATGGCATGTTTGATGGGCTACAGAATCATGATGGTAATGGTTATAGGAGGAGTTAGAAAATGACATGTCCATATGAGTTGAAGAATGATTGGTTCAGGGAAAGGTATCCCTTGAGATGTTGATGATAATAGCATATGTGTAAAAGTGCTTGGGTGGCATAGATAATGAATATGAGAAATGAAGAAACTATAGAGTTTCATAGATAGATAATTGATTGAATTAATTGACCAAGAAGTACAAGTGCATATTTTCCCTCCTATATATATGCTTTGTGGAATTGTTGTGTTAAACTAAGACTATAGGAATCTTTGTGATAATGTATGCTTTGAATAAGGGAATTGTTATTGTTATGTGATGAGTGTACGTGAGAAATGTGTATAGGTGCCGAATCTTTTAAGTGTATGATGTGTTATATGTACTTTTATTATTGTCCTGATTGCATGATGATTTTGCAACACCTGGTGGTGTTAGATTATGGATTATCATTGAAAAGTTATGATTTTGCATTTTATATAGTGAGTAAATTGAAATTTTAATTTGGAGTAGGAGAAATTATGAAATTCAAGATAAAATAGTGCATGCTGAATTTAATATGAACATGTGAAAATAATGTTATGATTAAATTGTAGTTGATAAAACCAAATGTTGGGTATTTGATGATTAATTAATGAGAAAAATTATGATTTGAATGCATTTGTAAATGCATGAGAAGTTTAGAAAAGTTTTCGACTTGATACATAATTTAAGATGGAAATTAATGTGTATATGTTTTAATAATTACATGATGTCATTTTAATTATGCAAGGAA